>PVIH01004124.1:0-146371 GCA_004025045.1 Sigmodon hispidus
GAATCTGGATTTAGTTCCCAGAATCTACATGATGGCTCATGATCCCCCTTTCCAAAACTTCAGTTCTGAGAGATTCAACACTTTAGAGGACATCAGGCATATACATGGTACACATACACATAAAATAAATAAATCTAAAAACTAACCAAATACACACATACACACAAGAGAGAGAGAATTATGAAAATCCAAAGCTAGCTGCAATTTAAAGAGCTTCCTAGGTCTAAAGAAAATTGATTTCAAATTCTTGCGTAAATTCTTTGAGGAGTAAGTAATGATCATTTTCTTCCCATTTTATTGGGAAGTAAATCTTTTCTGTGACATTTCTCTCTTCCTATGGATTTTACAATAAAATCCTTTCTGCTATTTTCTGCTTTCATAATTTATAATATCATCCATTCTTGACTCACAAGACTATGGTTCATTTGGACAAAAAACATCTGGGCATTATGCCATGTTATTTACAGCCATCAGTGTAGAAGGTGGCCAGGGTGTCATTGTCTCATCCATTGTCCTGACGCCTGAGTCCAGGCCAGACCAGGGCAGAACCTGGCAGAAGAATTTCTTAAAAATTCTCTGGAAGAGGTTTCTTTAGAAATTTATTTGTCTGAAATCATGTTGGCATGTTTAATAACCCTCCACTTTAAGAGAGGTGGCTAGGAAATATAGTGCTGTGTGTTGAAAACTCTGTATTATTGACAGTTGATTAAATACTGCATCTAGCTGGGTCTAGCACAGAATTCAGCTCCATTGGAAAAGCAGCCTTGTATTACTGTAACTCTCAAGACTATTTAACTTGCAGAGTTATTGAAAATTATAATGTAAAAGGATTAAAATATAAAATTCAAAATAATTTGGTTCTTAAGTGGTTGTTATTAAAGTCTTAAGCAGAGGGAACCTACGAAAAATAAAATATAGAGTTGAAAAGTTTTAGTAAAGAGAATTCCATTGATAGATTTAAGTTATTTCAACACAAACACAGACCACGATAAGTAAGACAGTCATTGCCTTTATCTAGCTAGGCATAGTGCTAAGAACAGCCTGTAATAAAATGGTTGTGCCTAAGGCATCCCCATTTGAGCAAATAAATACCCCAGGACCCCTAAACTCTATCTTAGTGAAGCTGTAAGCACATTTGAGGCATTAAATGAGAAGTTCTCTGTGGTGCTATATTTTATATTTAATAAAACCAGCCTGGAATATCAGAGGACACAGCCATCTCTCCAGTTTTTTGTTTTGTTTTGGTTTTGAGACAGAGTCTTCTGTGTGACAATCCTGAAACTTGCTTTGTAGACCAGGCTAGCCTTGAGTTCACAGAGATCCTCCTGCCTCTGCCTCCTAAGTGCTGGGACTAATGACGTGTGACATGTCTGTTTAGCTTCTGAATCCAGTACCATTCTGTTTACTGCTGCAAAAGTCTGTAAGTCTTTCTTTTGTGCTTTGAATTACTTTTGTCAAGGATTCAGTTTTTTTTCCTGTCTCTTTGATCTGATCTCATGCATTTAGTGCTGCCATGTGGCATAAATCCAGGGCATTCTCATCGTATAATATTTGCCTTTCTATATCAGAATAATCTCTCTACCTAAGAAGTTGGTCTTGGGAGACTTCTATGCTCCTGGCTCTGCTTCTTTGTTCTGTTGTTTTTGCCTCCTCTTTCCACCATGTTTTCTACTGTAAAAGGGTCCCTGGTTCCAAAACAGCAGTAACCATATCTAACCGGTCCTTAGGGGTGATCTGGTTACATGATGATCAGAAATTTAACATTGTTCTACAAATGGTGAGTGTGTACCATATGTAATGTCTAGTTTGTATTTAATGATAACTCAAAGCCAAATATTAGGGAAAAGCTGGAATATCAGAAAGAGAAAATGGACCACAGTCAAATCTTACCTGGCTAATTTCTCAGGGTTAAAGCCATCTTCCAATTTCCTCAGCTTGGCTCCTCGTGGCTTCTATAGAATAAATCTTTATCTTCCTACGTTGCCTACATTAAATACCTTCTTCACATAATTGTTTTGCTTCTGGGTTCAACTCTGCATCATATTCCTAGAGTTAGGATCAAAGGTGTGAGCTACTACTATTTGGTAGTTAGGCCTTGAACTCACAGAAACACAGAAAGATCTCTGTCTCTGGAGTTATGGGATTAAAGGTGTGAGTTACCATCTCTGATCCTTGGTAGCTTGACTGTGGGTGGATCTGTTCTCTGATATTCCAGGCCGGTTTTATTACATATAAAATATATTACCACAGTTCTCAAGAGCAGTCACTCTGTTAACCCATATGATACAGCTTTATTTGATTGAGTTCCTCTGTATTAAAAACTGTTTCAGTTTGACAAGCCCATGGTGCAAGTACCTTGCTCCTATCTCTCTGTCTTTCTTTCTTTTTATTTTAATTTTTTGGGGAAGTATTTATTTATTTTATTTTGTATATGTGTTTATCTACATGAATGCACATGTACCACATGCATGCTTCAGAACAGGACATCAGATCTTCTGGAACAGATAGCTGTGAGGCACCATGTGAATGGAGGAAATGGAAACCCAGGCCTCTGCAAGATCAGAAAGTGCTCTTAACCATTGATCCATTTCTCCAGTCTACAACAACTCTCTCTTTTTATGAGTAGTCAGGGAGAACCAGTGTCAGACTCTTTAGATAAATGTGTCACCAGGAAATATGTTAATGCTGGAAGAAAAGCAAATTAGGAAGTGATGAGTGCAAGAATTTTACATACTTGGTTCCTAAGAAAGCATTTCAGAAAAGGCCTCTTAAATTTTTCTGTTATTGCACAGCAAACAATAAATGAAGGAAGGAACACCCTTTTTAGGATTCTTTTGGCTGAGAAAACAGAAAAATGGGTCAGGGAACTGATGTGTTTGCATAATATTCACTTTGAAAGCTTATGGGCTTTATTTAGCCTTGACTAAAATACAGCTGTAAGAACAAGTCCTTTATAAGCAAGTCAAGTAGCCATGTGTTTCTAAGCAGGCAGGTGTTTCCTGCACTCAATGATTCTGTGGCAGCAGCTCCAGCACTGTGTCTGAGGGAAGGGGCTTTGTCACTTATCATTTGCACTTG
The DNA here is from genome assembly GCA_004025045.1 of Sigmodon hispidus. Lineage (NCBI taxonomy): Eukaryota > Metazoa > Chordata > Mammalia > Rodentia > Cricetidae > Sigmodon > Sigmodon hispidus. Next base: position 3,079 of record PVIH01004124.1, read on the forward strand.
CAATTTTTATATTGTGTGATGAAATACTAAGACTGAATCAACCTAAATTTTTAGCAATCACATCTAACATAGGGAGTCAGAGAAAAGACTGGAGTTCCAAAATTCCCTGAAGCTCATGCTCCCCTGGCATAGGAACCTCTCTCAAGGGCCCAGCCACTAAAGGGCTAACCTCTCAGCATTGCACACTGAGAGCCAAGCACCCAGCACATGAGGTTTTGAGAGTTTGTGGGGACAGCAAACGTTTAAAGCCTGGTACAAGCTGCATAGGTTACTACTGCCTTAGGCATGCTGCCCAAGCTTTCTATTGCATGCAAACTGGGAAACGGGCAACAGTAGCTGGATAAAATATTCAGCCTTACAGACTAATGAAGCAAAGTATAGAAGTGCTCAGCACAACAATCGGACATGACCTTCTTTTTGCCAACATCCCTCAAGGGCAGCAATATAGGCCCTAGAGATGACCCCACCCTACGTACCCAGAACAAATGCTCTATACTTATTTTACATTTTTTGATTACCCTTCTACTATATAGAGGAAAGTTAGCATCAAAGCAAGTACAATTTAAAGTCTGAATTAGTATTAGAATTTGTGCCTTCCTTCATTCTTTTTACTTTTTCAGGATGTTTCATCATGAAACACTTGCTTATCTACTTTCTCAGGAATTTAGCATTCATGATGGATTTCCAGTCCCAATCAATTTTCTAAGCTATGAGTTGACAGGCCAAAGGGCTGGCCTTGTCCATAAATCCCTAAAGAGGCCAAAGATGTTTCCTGTATGTGAAGTCTGTGTTCACACTTGCAGACAGCTTTCTTCTTCTCACCAGGGAACCTGCCATGTCCTGCCTCTCAATCAAACCTCCTCTCTTCTTCCTGAGGTGAAAAGGACTTGTAGTTGCTGCAATTATTGCAGTTCCCCAGGATCTGGCCATTTCGGGGCAAACAGGATTAGCAGATCTAGGGCTTTCCTTGTCTACTACAGCTCAACCTAGTTCCAATGGGTTAGGGTTAGGGTTAGGGTTACCTCTGCCCCACAAGGCTCACTTCATCCTGCTCTATCACTTTGTAAAATGGCTCTTCTGCATCTGCATTTCCATCAGGGCTCTTCATAAGACTGGTCAGTCTGTCATTGTCAAACATGTTTGCCATGGGTGACGGACCTTGCCCTTCATTGCTTTCCAGCACCCTTTTAAAAAATTGGATGCTAGACCTGGCCTGAATGTCGGCTATCAGTGTTTTGGGGGCAATCCTGATTTTAAGCATATATTTGACTTTCCTCAAGCTATAATTTCAATTTGATAAGCTTACTAAATATGTTTCTAATTATATTATTTGATGATTTTTTTCTCACAGTGAGGTATAATGCATAATATGTAATCTAGCACAATACAATATACATAGATATAGATGTACAGATAGACAAAGATATTTCTATACCTACTATAGATATACACACATATAAAGATGGGGGGAATATGCTTTTTAACTTTTCCCCTCAGTTTACACATAAAAATATCTATAATCCAGGCTAGCACTGGATTTAATGAGTATGAGCAGGCCCTACTGACACATGCTATGTGCTTTGCAATGCCAATCATTTTTACCTTTATTTTACCTTTATAGGTAGGTTACTATTTGCAATCAGCGACTATTTCAAATGTTTCATTGAACACCAATAGACCATGGAGATGGGTGGATTAAATAATGCTATGTAACCTATTCAGGTTTTTTTTAATGATTTATGATTAATATATAAATAGAATCAGAACATTTCAGTTTCAATCTAAACATGTAACCTACAATTAATATCTTGAAATAAGAAAAGTATTTTGCTGGTCAAGTCTTATTTTTACATGTTAATTTATATAAAATATCAATCAGGAGAAGGAATTATTTTAGGCATGATCAAAAAGATAATGTATCTAAAAATTTAGGCATGATCAAAAAGATAATGTATCTAAAAATAGCACAGAAATAATGTTTTGAAGTTCCTCAGAGGCAGTTATCAGATCTATGACTATTATGGCATAATAGTGACTGTTCCAATGAGGCTATACACTCTCATCACCTGAAACATCACTGCCAGCAATTCCTACATTTATTAATAACTTCTATAAGCATGTCTAGAAGACACCAAAGGGCAGGATTGGGCACTTTATCTGGAATGGATTCTTACTATTCACAGGTAGAATTTTCAAACACTTTGAAATCTTTTTAAGCAGCACCCTCCCCCCGAGTCTCTAGGACTGTTCCTTAGCATTCTAAGAATAATCTATTTTTAAGTATAATTTATTTCTAATAGAAGCTATCCTCTAATAACCAGATATCTCAGGACAATTCTTACATTTTCAAAAGAAACTGGGTTTGTGTTTTATACACCTCAAAAGCTAAATGTCTTAAAGCTTCAATTTCTCAACATAATTTTGAATGGGTTCTGACTTGTTCAAAAACTTCATCTACTGTCACTGCTCCCTTCTACCCTCAAGCCCCTCGGCCACACTGGGTTAAAATTGAAGCCTCTGGGCATATGAGAGGATTAGCCAGTCAGTTCCCTCAAATCACACCGGGTTACAACTATTAGAGGGTGTGGCTGGAAGCTCTGGCTTCATAGTGCTAAACCGAACACTGAGCTGGTCTCAAACAATTGCCTTTGATGGGCACACTAACCCTGGGAGGTTGGCAGCCAGGGGCCACCCTCACCATGCAGACATGAATGAATGGAGGCTTGACTCAGTGGATCAATGACTCAGACAAAGCAGCCCCAAATGAATGTATCAGCATACATGTTGTCAGGCATTTCATATTGCTATTGAGATTGGTAATTAAGAGCCTTTAATCATCCCTTTCCCATGATAGAGGTTATGCTTAGCTGGACTTTCCAGGACTATGTGTGGAGACACAGATTTAATCAAAGGCCCTTAGATGAGAGTCTTGTCAGAGCACAAACATTTTGAAATCCCAGGGAAAATACAGTTTAATGCATCCAGTTAAATTGCCTGAGAGAAAATAGTGAAGACAGCTTTCTTCAAGTCTTCCCCCTCAGGCCATTCACTAAGAAACTGGTCACTAACTGCTGGTAACAACCCATTTTGGAAGGATTATTGCTATTATTGGCATTCTGTGGTTTATGGCAACATTTTGTTAAAGACATGGGAAGTGATAATGCAGCTGGACTTGGGATTTCAGGGAAATTATTCTTTCTCTTGTGGTTAATGGCCTTTTTTTTTTTCTTTTCTTTTTTTTCTTCCTATCTAAACGTACTCAGGCTGAGCTGTGTGAGTTTCTGGGGCTTATTATCTACTGCATTTCTTGTTGCGTTAAGAAATATGCTCTACACCAGAGTCAGCATTCAAATCAATGGAGAAAAATATAACATTTATTGTTAGTAAAATGGAATCATGCTGAAAAGGTGGAATGAACGCTTGGCTTAAACTGGGTGATAGAAATCCAATCGCTTGCCAAGAGCCCTTTCTGGCTGACACACAGGCTCCTGCTGTTTCTTCCCAGTGGTAGATTCTAAGTGGGAGCAGGCAAATATATGTCCATTGCCAAATGGCTAATAATAACCAAAGTTGTAGTATTGATTTTTCCTAACTCTATGTGAACTTTTATATCTAGAGAAGACCCCCTCCTCTGGTTATACCTAGCTGTTTGTAAATCCCATTTACTGAAAACAAATGAAACAAATGACTCCATGGAAGGGCAGGCAAACAACACAGGGCAAAGGAAAGTTCTGGAGAATTCGTCTGCTTCAAAATAGCAAAATGAAGTCAGATCCCTAAAAAATTATATGGTAAAAAATTTGAGAATGCAGATTACACCTATTTTATTCACAGAGGAAATATGATTTTGCTTTTTGGAGAGGAGGTATGTTTCCTTCCATATTTTAATTATCAAAAAAAGGAAGAAAGATCAGAACATATCATTAAGTCTGCTTCCTAGTGAACCTGACTTTTCTGGGAAATTTACATCTCTCTCTCATTTTCTGTTAGGCTTTCGCACCCTGTTTTCTCACCTAAAGAATGATAATGAGCTGGAGTGAATGAGATCTATTGGGAGAACAGTGGACTCGGGACTAAAGGTAAAAGGATGATTGATGGTAAGAAATTACCATAAAAGTACAATCAGGATCAGATTTTAAAATGAATTTTTAAGCAGCCTAAGAGACACTCTTTGATTTGCAGTCTGGTGGAATGGGTAACGTCTCTTTTGGTGGATAAAGTTTCTCCCTGTGTCATTTGAGCTTTTTCTGATCTTTCTGACTGGAAGTAAAATGGAACCAAAGTCTGAAGAGCCTGTTAATGCAGAAAATATCAAACACAATATTCTTAATGTCAAAACCGAGGCATAGCAGGTGAGGGGAGAAAAATAAATAGAGTATTTCTGTCAGTGTTACTGTGTTGGATTCTCCTTTCACTAGAAAATGGGTTGCAGCATAACGGCATTTTGTTGCTGTTGTTTTTGTTTTTTTAAAACTTTACATACTGAGAAAAAAAATCTACAGTCAGGTTTTAATTTTAAGTATATAAAATGTTCTAACTAAAATATTAAAGTGAAATGCATTTCTTAGACTACTTATTTCCTATATAATTTTAAAACTTAAATGCACTTTAGACTAAGTTTGGATTTACAGAATTGGCCAAGTTCTTACTGCATTCTTACACACCACTAAGGTAGCTCCCTCCATTGTCAATATTTTTTATTACTGTCAGAGTGATCAAATTTAGCTAATAAAATGCAAATGACCCAGTTAAACCTGAATTTCAGTTAGACAACAAAGTAGCTTTCAGTATTCAAATGACCAGGCCAACTCCAGGAGGTAGCTGAGCTGTTGTGTTAGCCACAGTAAAAGGAGCAGGCAGGCCACCTGGAGGCTGTACTTCACCAGATTCTCACTCTTTTGATCCTGAGGCCTTTCCTCCCTCAGAGATCAGGATACTGTATCTCAGGCAGCCATCAAGTCGCCTCAACTTCCTTTGGTGTGTAGCCATTTCTGAACCTTCCCGATTGCTCACTGCTGATAAACACTCACCAGATGGACTCAGAATCCAAATGGTTTTTAGTTAATTAGTTCAGAAGCTGCCACTCCATAATAATTTTAGTAAAATGTCTGCCCAACTATAGATTAAACCACATTAGTGAACCCTCAGTGTGAATCAAGAATCGCCATCTTGACTTTAGAAAACACACAGCCATGTGCCCAGGCTTATCATTGGGCTAGAAATACTATATCCAGTTGAACATTATAGTGAAGATTTTAATATAAAATAATTGCTGAAAACTTGTAAATCATATTTTTCTTTTACCTCAGTCTTTCATTTCATGGCTATTCTATTTGACACTCATGCTTTTAAGAAAAAATTCTCAAAATATATTCTTGCATTTTTTAAAAAATAAACTTTGTTTGTGGCCATACTTACAAAAATGAAATGAAAAAGGAAGCAAATAAACAGCACTTCAAAGAAAATTGGAGCCAATTCTAGACAAACACATGTGCGCGCACGTGCACACACACACCACACACACACACACCCCTTGAAGTTTCCAGCTTCACAAATGAGGTTGATTCGTTAAGATCCCTGCTTTCAAAGTGTTAAATGCTATGGAAATCTTTAGCATTGCAGACAGCTGCTCCGTGTGACAGTGTGCATTTCTCCCTGTCTGCTGACAGTTCCTATAATGACTTTAATCATAGATTCTGGAAACTGAACCGGCTATTGAATTGCAACAAACTCAGGGGTCAATGTCTGTGTCGTTTCCTGGGAGCAGGACTTTCTGAGCATCAAGGAGCTTATTCTTAGAGCCTTCTGGAAGAGTGCTAAGTGCATTACCTCTCTGTCAATCACATCTGTAGTCCCTGAGCCAAATTATTATTATTTGGCTCAAGACATTCCACTGAAATGTGTTTGTGTGGTATTCTTATCTGTGTACCGTATATAACTAATGATGATTGTTTATGGAAAGGTGGCTGTCCAATTATTTTTGAAGAAACACAGGAATGCAGAATGACTGGAAGCATCAGGTTTTTGCTGGAGAATGCCTCAGGTAAGAGGAGAATGGCTAGAGGCTATGAGGAATCACAAGAGACAAGTCAGAGTGGTAAATTGGGAAACTGACATATCTCATCTAATATACTTGCTAACTAGGCCTTTAAAAACCTTGACATTTAACTAAGTTTGTGGAAAAGTTATGGGTTTTGTCCTTTTCTCTGGGCTCTAACTCATTAATCCAGTAAATTAAGGTGTTTATCACGAGTACCAACATTAGCTGGTTGGGAAGGGAGGTACTGAGAGGCAGGTGAGCAGCTGTTCACACAGGCTATGCCTGGTTCAAAGCCAAGTCAGTCAAAAATGATACTTCAAGTTATTTACCCTTTTGGTACTTCAGGCTTGCAATGGCATGAAAGCAGCCTTTCATTTGGCAGAGGCATTTAAATACAGCTCCTGACAGGCTGATGCATTTCTGAGGTGGGGGTCCTCTGTTGAAATAAACAAGTTTCTAGGGGATTTTAAGTTCGGAAGAAACAGCAGCTTTTCAGTCCAGTTAACTACATCAGCATCTGATGCTGATCAAGCCCCGGTCATCTGAGGGCATGATGATGGCTTGTGGCAAGAAGATCTTTGCCTTTTAATGTCAGTGGCTCTGAAATAGGCTTAATTTTGTCTGGAGTTATATAGTTTTTAATTTAAAAAAGGCATGAAGGAACAATACAACACAGGTTGTTTATAATCAGAAACTAACACAGCCTTTCAGAAAGGTTTGCTCACAAGGTGGGTGGGAAACTCCTGGGTGTTTCACTCAGCATTTTATTTAGTGTATGTCAAAAGAACTTCATTAAGGTAACTTTAAAAAACAGATACTGATTTGGCTTTTTGCTATTAATGAATTATCCTCAAAATCAAGCCAAAAGCTGTGTTCTCTTTAAATGGCCAGGCCCTTGCTCTCCATTTATTTATACCAAGAGCCTAGTGAAGGTATCAGCTGTTCTATCTAATAATGTGTACAAACTAATCAGAAGGCCAGGTGCTACTTTACCTCACCTTTCAGCAAGTTACTGAAAACCTTACTGGTGTGCTTCCTTTCTCTGACAATCACCTGTGAACTTGAGTCTTACCCTCTTTTGTGTTGTTGTAAAGATAAAGAGGTTTCCGTCAGGATCGTAGCTCTGACTGCTCACACCTGGACATTAGCTGGCCATATGAAAAGTCATTTAAGATGTACATTTTAAAAAACATCTTTGAATTATTTGCACCAGCTCCCTGACTTTCAATTATTTTCTAACAATTATGATGAAAATTAATATGCAATTCATATTTTGTATGCACTTGGAACATTTTGAGAAAAAATTCTAGGATATCATTCTTGCTTTTAAAGTTCTAATTTAATGTGGAAAAAGACTATAAAGAAATAAAAATTGATGAAAGCAGTGTAAGGCTATGGGTAATAATAAGCGTAAATAAATACTAAGGAATAAGTATAAGTAAATTTAAATGTTATAATATTGTTTTGTCTTTTTTTTTTTTTTGGTCTGAAGGCAGAGAGTTGCACATATGATCAGTCCTCTTTAAAGTCAAAAGGCGAGCCAGAGACAGTGATAGTTAATGAACTGCCAAGGATATCCCTTGACAAAGAGAGTGGCATTGGTCTGAGGGATGTGAACTCTCAGCATAAAAGACAGGCAACATTGGGTCAAAATAGGGTGACTTTAATCCTGGGGATGTCCTTATTCACAACCTGATGCTGGTTTCAATCTCATTAACAACTCATAAAAAATGACAAAGCACACTGTGCTAACACTGATTCCCCAGGACTCACCACAGTGAGACTTCAGTGTAAGATTTACAAAACATAGTACAGCTGAGAAACAGAGACAGGCATGTCACGAGGTCCCAAAAGTCAGTCTTCCCATCCTCTCTGTCAGAAACTGGACTGAAATGGAGACAGCCCCTATCTGTCTCACATGTGTTGTAAGGGGACAGGGAACTGCCCCACACAGGCTCTTTGCATCGTCTGTGTGGGGAGCATAAGGGCCTTTGGACACACGAAGCTGTTCCCTAGGTGGACATAGAACTCAGGTGTGGGACTATGTTCTGGTACATTATAAATATTTGTCCCTCCTACTGGTTTAATAAAAAGTAGGTTGGCCAGAAGGCAAACAGGAAGTGTGGGCAGGGCTATCAGACTAAGAAAACTCTAGGAAGAGGAAAAGTCAGAGAGAGATGCCGGAAGACTCAGAGGAAAGACGATAACCATGCTGCTCTGAGAAAAGATACATGGCTAAATAAGATAAGAATTATGGGTTAGTTTAAGAGCAGGAGCTAGCTAGCAATATGCCAGAGCCATAAATGAAGCAGCATGTAATTAATATAAGTATCTGAGTCATTTCTGGGGGCTAAGCAATGGAGGGCAGGTCCGGACCGTGGGGCTAGGCCAGGACAGAAACCTCCACTACACCCAAGATTACATTTTCAATAATAGTACTCTTTCAGAGGTACAGAAAAAAAGAAAATTGGAATCAGAATATAAAAGGTATTTGCAAGGACTGCCCATTGCTAATTCTGTAAGTTGACTTGTCCCGCAACTCACTGGAAGATAGGCACCAAGAGATCAGGGCATTGTAAGCATGGGCTTCACAGGGCTCTCAGAAGGGACTTGGATTGAGGAAAGCCCTCTGAGTTATACTACTCTAATCCTAACTCAGCATCTGAGGGTGACTGGAGCATCCAAGCTCAGCTCTTCCTGTCATCAAGGGTAGGGAGGAACATGAGGTGCATCTGAGCTTATATTTGGGGTGAAGTTGGGCCTGGAAGAGCATCCGTCACTGCCTGAAATTAAGGGCAGGAAAAAGAGGACCACAGCAATGTCTGCTAGTGGCAAACCTCCACCAACTCAGCAGAGACAGTGAAAGCAGGGAACATTCACAGATGGGGAACTGGAAAGGGTAAAGGCCTGGAACACTGATCTGGGTGTCAGAAGGAGGTGTGACCTTGCATCAGGCTCACTTAGGGAGCAGCTAGGCTACATTAAACTGTTGCAATGTTGAAATGAAGGAAATGACTTTCCAGTGATTATCTGTCGAAGTCGAGGTTTTGTTATTGACAAAAACTCACATGCCACGTGCTGTGTTTTGTTATGAGCATCCTTTGAGGGTCCAGTGGTGACAGCTGACCCATCTCCCAGTATGGTGCCTTGGGAGAGTAGAGCCTTTAGGAGTCTAGGGGGAGACATTTAGTTTATTGGAGGTGTACAGTCTAAAGGCACTGATTATACGACGCTAGCTCCTGGGACATTCTCTGGTTTGAGATGTGACTATCTGATCCTCTGCATTTTCCTGCCATGATGCACCAGCATCTGCTACATTCATCAGAAGCCAAACCAACAGGCCATCTGATTTGGACTTTGAACCTCTAAAACTGGGTGCTAAGCAAATCTTTTCTTCGTATAAAGCTAGTTGCCTTTGGCATTTCATTTTAGTAATACAAATTGTGTTAGGAACCGAGGGCCAATGTGCTCACTGTCTCAAGCTACACCAAGAATTCAGGTCTTTAGACAGGACTCAAATTAGTCTTCCTTTTAGTATGAGTTAAGCTTTTTCCCAGGAAACAAACAGGTGTCTCCTTTCCAGTCTGACTCCCAGAGAACAGGTGTCCTCTTCCAGTTAGGCAAATGATAAATTGATTATCATAGTAACACCCAGAGAACAAGTGTCCCTTTTCTGATTAGGCAATTGATAGAAAGAATTCCAAAGTAGCACATCCTGTTTTAGCAGAATACCTTTTGACTGTGGAATGTCCCCATCCTATCTGTCTATGTGAACTTTCCCACATTGAGTTCCTATTTAAACTGCTGGCTGGATAATAAAGCACACAATGGGGCTTGGTCAGAAGTCTTGTCTTGCCCCTCGTTCCTCTGTGTTCCTGCCCCCATTTGTCTCGCCCCCAGTTTCAGGTCCATGTTGAAGACTCCACTGGCTGGGGCAAAATTGATTGGTAAACTATTCTGCAGACTTATGTAAGGATGTTAGGCCACAAAGTCATATGGGAAATCCTCACTAAATAAGGTTCCTGTATATAGCCAGTAACATCATGTGTGCCTAGCTAGACCAAGGTATGACCAGGAATTATTTCCTACCTGCTACTTTTGCAGATATAGACAAGATTATAGAAACATGCAAATATAATTATTTTAAGTGGAAAATAACAAATTGATTTAATTGGAATAGTTCTATTTTTCAGCACAAGCAAGAGGAGGTGTCCGTCTCAAATGGTGAGTGCACTGAGTTGCCAGCTGCTTATTTTGGTTTTGTTGTTGTCATTTGTTTCATGGAATCATTGTTGGGCTGACCAGTGGTCCGATGGCCTTTCCCTCACATTTGTGCCATCACTTTTCTATGAGACTCCTTAGGTTCAGAGAGAAAGTACAAATTTGACAAAATTATAGACCCCAGTGAAATGTACATTTTGAACTGCCTTTCATTTGAAGATATCTGCCTTTAACATACTATTGGGCCCAGATTGCTAACACTGTGGTGGACAGTAAGCAGGGATTGAGAGGCCACACAGGTCATACTGGTGCTAGGTATCCCACAGAAGCCTCAAGAAGATGTTTTTAAGCTTACATGGTAGTTTGAATGTAATTGGCCCCCATAAGCTGATTGGGAGTAGCACTATTAGCAAATGTGGCTTTGTTGGCATAGATATGGCCTTGTTAGAGAAAGTGTTTCACTGTGGGGGCAGCTTTTGGGTCTCCTATGCTCAAGATACACTCTGTGTTTCAGTTCACTTCCTGTTGCCTGAGTATCAAGATGTAAAACTCTCAGCTCCTTCTCCAGGACCATGTCTGCCTGAATGGTATCATGTCCCACCATGATGATAATGGACTCAACCTTTGAACTGTAAGCCAGTCCCAGTTAAATGTTTTTCTTTATAAGAGTTGTTATGGTCATAGTGTCTCTTCACAGCAATGGGAACACTAAGACACCTAGAGTTAAAAATGAAGGAAATAGAAGGCCAGAGTATATTAAACCTTTTTTTTCTACTAATAACTGACATTAGTCAATAACCATTCCCCCATCAGGCTATTTTTAAAGTGTTTAAATGCATTAGCTCACTGACATCAAGACAAGTTCCCTAACTAGGAAGGCACTGTCATTTCTACCAGGCATTCTGCAGTCCAGAGCCCTTGCTCTTCCTGTCTCTTCTATCCCAGCATTACCAGGGGTGCAACCTACTCGTCACTTCATTCTGGTCCCTGCTCTGAAGTCATCTCCTGAGTGGCCACTATTCTGATCCCTAAACTGTTCTGTAGAGCTCTTTATCCCTTGCTAATCTTTATTTTTTGTCATGAGTTGTGACATGAAACTATTATGAGTTATCTATTCTCTCAATCTTATTAGATGGTGATGGGGTCTTTATCTAGCCTATTTATGACCATGTTTCCAGCCACACAAATAATTCCCTTCCCAGAGAAGTAGCACAGTGAATGGTTCCTGAGTAATACTGTTTCATTTTATAAGGAAGAAACTGAGTAGAGCTTAAGAAAATTATTTCAACTCTGTGCTTCACACATGCAAAATCAAACTTGATATCCAAAAACCTTATACTCCCAGAGCCCATGCTGTTCTACATGGAATGTTGTGAGATTCATCCTTACCTCAGTCCTCAGAAAGAATCAGAGCCACAGAAAGCAGGGAAACAGTGCACAGGAAAACACTGTCTGTAAATGAGGACTGCACAGGACCACAGCAGTTTTTATGAGCTCTGGATTTTATTTTACTCACACATTATTGGCTAGGGCTGCCTCCTTTTTCTCTTTCAGCAGGCAGTTGAGCCTTCTGGCAGACCTGAACACTACTAACAATCCTATTAGTGAGAAAAGAGCAGTATGGCTCTGCTTGGCTGTGTGTTTCTGAATGCCAGCATGGGGCCTTGCAACACTCTAGTTGAAATGCTTAGACCCCAGTCTATTGTCTATGTTCAGGTTACTTACTGTGGAGTATCAATGAGGGCCATGGCATCCTAGGGAACTTTGCCAAAACCTAGGCTTTCCTTTTATCTTTAGCTCACTAATTCAAGAATCAAGAGTATGAAATTTCAAGCTGTCAGTGTCCTTATAAGGAGACATGGAGAAGCTTCCAGAAAGAACATCTCAGTCCATTATATCTGCGCTCAGGAATTAAGGAATACTGTACATCTAAGCCATTCAGAGTCATAATCCAAGGAGCAGGAAGTAGTCTGAGACCCAAGACTAGAGTTCACACAACCTTTGCACTGAGGTTGAGACTAGAAGGCTGGGTGCAAAGGCCAACATTAAGCACGCTGACTGGGAGACCAGTTCAACTGATGATGGCTTGTATGCCCAAAGAGAGGGCTGAAACTCACAGTTAAATTTCAAGGGAGTTCAACCATAGTGTGTGGGTGTGATAGCTAATCATCACTGTTTACAGGATTAGACTTAGAATTATCCAGAAGCCTGACACTGGACATGTCTGGAAGGGTGTTTCCAGAGAGGCTTGACTGATAATGAATTCCACAGTCCCTTAAGCTGTGACTTGGAACTGAATACAATGGAGGAAGGAAGCATCTCTCTTCTCTCTGCTTCCAGACCAACTAGCTCACACTCTTGTCAATATGCCTTCCCTTCTACAATGGACTATATTACTTCTTTTTAAAAACTTCTTATTTTTACAATTTTTAGTGATGTGTTTGTGTTTGGGTGTGCATTCCTGAGTGCTGGTGCCTGCAGAGGTCAGAGGCATTGGATCCTCTGTAGCTGAAGTTACAGAAAGTGTGAGCCACATGATGTGGGTGCTGGGAACTGAACTCAGGTTCTCTGTAAGAGCAGTACATGCTCTTAACCACTGAGCAACCTCTCTAGCTCGCTGCATTACTTCTTAAAGCATGAACCAAACAAACATTTTCTACTTAAACAGTTATCTTTCCTTCTGGTCCTATACACTGAAGCCATATTGCACTTTGTTTTACTTGGGATAATGAACCAATGCCCAACAACTGAACATTTACCTACTGAAGGGGCCAACTTGGATGCCATGATTCTGATGAAATTATTGATATATCTGCCCCTGTGTTCAGTAAACCTTCAATAATAGCATCATTGATTTGCACTTTTAATTTTGGCCTTTGTTCATTAATAGACATTTGCCAGAATATTTTTTAACAATTTTTCTTATACCTCTAAAAACGACCTCTCCTACCCAATTATCATCACCCTCACAAGAATCTGCACTAATTGTTTCACATATCCAATCCTCTAAGTGTGCTGACCTTGCTTTTAATGGTCTTGTGATTTTTTTTTTTACATTGTGTATTAGCATTCTCAAATGCAGGGATTCCCTTAACCCTAACCTTGCTTCTGAATCTGATACTATCCTATTTACTGCTGCAGATAATCTGTGCAAAAGTCTGTAAAAGTTTCCTTTGGGCTTTGAACTATTTTTGTGAATGATTCGGTTTTCTTTTCTACTTCTTCTATCCAATCCCAAGCATTTAGTGTTGCCATGTGGCATAAATTAAGAGTGTGTCAATTGCATGGGAATTGCCTTTCAATATCAGAATATTCTCCTTCCCCAAGAAGTTGGTCTAGGGAGACTTCTATGCCCCTGGCTCTGCTTCTTTGTTTTATTATTTTAGCCTCCTCCTTCCACCATGTTTTCCACTGTAAAAGTTGTCCTGGTTCCAAAATAGCAGTAACCATATTTAACCAGTCCTTAGGGGTGATCCGATTGCAAGAAGACCAGAAATTCAACATTTGTTTTACAAATGGTGAATGAATCCCACATGTCACAATATTTAACCCTTTATAGTTGTAGCATATGTACCAGAGCCCAATTAACTTCTCTTACATCTCTATCCTCTTTTGATTTTTTAATCGTTACTGGATATATTTGTATTGACTGTCAGATAAACTTAGGATGTTTTTCTGTGGCTTTAGATGATATTGCTGAGGTCTGTTCTTTATACTCCACTGTTTGTGTTTGAATATCTTTGAGCTCCTTTTTAATAAACTTTTTGAAGACTCCTTTTTTATCATTCACATTAACTTCTTCAATGATAAAACAGAAGTCAAACAACAAAAAAATATTCGTAATAAACATAATGAGGATAATTCCATCTACTTTATTTATCTTCTCCTTTAGTGGTTCGAATATCAAATCATCTAGAGAAATATCACAGAAAGACCAATTACCCTTCATTGCCTTAAACAAATTTCCCCTCTTTCTAAAAAAAAATCTGTTGTATTTACCAATTTAGTTGTTAGAGTCAGTTTAAATGGTTGTGAAGTGGGACAGCTACCTAGTGTGGTAGCAGCCCAAGGAGGGGTTCAGAAAGAGAAAGAACCTGAAACCCACCAGGAGAAAGAAGCCACTGTCTGAAAAATTTACCCAGACAAAAGTAAAATGGAAACACATGTGGCTGGGTCGGCCTAAAGCTGTAGGCTAACTCAACAGCCTAACTAGCAAGTAATTACTCCTTCTGACACATGTTGTTCTGGCCGGTAAGTGGCTTTTTTCGGGGTGGGGGAAGGAATTTGTGCCCCAAAGTTGAGTGCCAAATGTAGTAGCATGGATTTGGGTTATATAAATGAGACTCAGAGCCAAACTTTGGAGGAAGGCTGAAATATCAGAGAGAGGAAGCACTACAGTCAATTCTCACCCAGCTATCTTGCACCTTCCTCAGCTTCACTCCTGGTCTCTTCTGTCTGTCACTTCTGTGTCTGCCTGGTTTCTATGAGCCCTTACATACCCTATCCCATCCAGATTAGGATTAAAGGTGTGTAGCCTTGAACTCACAGAAACAGAAGAAGTTCTGTCTCTGGAGTTATGGGATAAAGGATGTTGATCCCACTCCTGGCTTTCCCTGTGCTGGGATTAAAGGTGTGTGTGATTAACTCAGCTGTTTATCCTTGTGTTCAAGGATTTCCTGAATGGTCTGCCTAGGATTTGACTGGGTGGTCTCTCTGATATCCCAGGATTTATTAAATATTTAACATATATCCACACTGTATATTCAAATCATAATGGGTAGGAAGAAGAACCTGGGAAGGACTCTAAGCTATGTGTGGGTGCTGCCATTATGCCTGGTATGTCTAGCTGTTGGCTTTGACCATGGGTAAAGAGACCATGATTGACAGTACAGAGTTAGTTAAAGTGATATAAAGTCACAGAGAGTGCTAAAAGAGATTGTGGTGATATGTTGGTACATACTTAATAAAATCTAGAATATCAAGAGATCAACTCACTGTCAAACTAGGCAGAGGTAGCTCTGGAGTTCCAGGGAAAACAGAGCAGTGACAACTCACATAGCTCCAGGAGCTCTGTATCTCTGTGAGTACAAGGCCATATTGCTGGGCTTCAATGGCAAACACCTCTAATCCAAGCACAGGGAAAGCCATGAGTGGTGACCTACGCCTTTAATCCCATAATTCCAAAGACAGAGATCTTTCTGGGTTTCTATGAGTTCAAGGCTGACTACCAAATAGAGTAACTCACACCTTTAATCCTAACCTGGATGGAATACAGCTTGGAGAAAAAGGTATTTAAGGCAGGCTTAGGAAAACAGCAGGAATTAGAAGCCACCAGAAGCTGGGTTGAGGAAGCTGAAAGATAGCTGGTAAGAGTTCACTGTGGTGTTTCACTCTTTGATATTTCAGCTTTTTCTGGAGATCTGGCTCTGAGTTTCTTTTAATACAACTAGAATTCATGCTACAAGAGATTGTGTTCATTGTTACTCCCCTCAGATCCCAAAGAATGCAGATTCTCCTCTCTTTTGTTCATTGAATTTCTTCATTTCATCAACAGCAGCAAACACAACAAAGCATTTGCTCAGTGTCAGCCTCACAGGCACTAAGTAACTATAGGATGAGGTGATCTACCAAGCCACAGTGTACTTTCCATATAACTCCTTCAAAGACAAATGCTTTTTTGTTAAATACCAAAACTCTTAAAAGACAAGGCTCTTCAAAACTTTTTTTTTTAACATTTTCAAAATAGAGAAAGATGCTTTTGATTTACTTCAACCTTATCAAAAACATTGAAAAAATTACCTAAAACTATTTTACATTTAAGAGGCGATAATCTTTGCTCAATTGCTGCATGCAATGTCCTCTGTCCTGCTGTGAGATTCTGAAATGTGTTTTCCAGTTTCAAAGTACACAGATTGGTGGCTCTGAAGCCCTTTTTTTCTTTAAACATAGCCATTTTCTTTCATGTTGTTTGCCTCTTGTTGTGATTGTGCCCACAGATCCATGCTTCAAGACACTACATGCTGATTCTTCATCACTTAGTGGTCCGTGTGGCTTCACTCAAAGCACAAGAACTACACAAGAAGCAGAAGAGTGCTGACTACACTAAGGAGGTCTCTTGACAGACTCGCATATTAGCACCTCCACATGCTAAGTATCATAAGGCCATATAAGACCATGCAATGTAACCTGTAGGCTTCAGCTATGGCAGGCATCATGCAGTGTTGTCTCAGAAAGTTTGTTTAATTAAAATGAATCAAGCATTTTAATTAAGCCTTGGGAAAATATAAAACCCCAGATGATGCCCAGGAGTTCTAGTTCTGGGTCATTTAGAAAGATCCAAGTAGTAACTGGGGATCTTATAGAACAAGGAAAGAGCCCAACTTGTCCTATCAGTGTGTTCTACCAGCAATTACTTTTTAGGTATTCAATTAAAGATTTCACATGAAACATGGTAATATTTATAGTGATAACCACATGGACCTTAATTCCCCAGAACTTTCTTGTATATTTTTCATATGTACTAAATTACAATAGGAATAGTCTGATAGAATATTTCTTTGTAAAAATTTTTTTATTAAGATGTTATATATGTTAAATTTGCACATGTGTTATAATATAATATAAAATTTACATTGAAGTCTGCCTCAATAAAGTGACCTTCATAAAGTCACAGTATTAAATTATCTTCTCTCGATTAGATGCCAGCCCTGATAAAGATATCACAGTCTAATCCACCAATAATGACCCTAATTATTCCCATTAGCATTTTAAGGAGGAACCTAACAGGCTAAATGAATTCCTATTTGCTAAATCTAGCACAAACTCCATCTGTTTCCACTTCCACATGATGACCATTACCTGCCATTCCCACATACATCCCAGCTCACAGTAACAAGTATTATTTTCACTATGACAAAAGGTTCTGAAGGTTTCTTTGTTTAACCAAGAAAATTACTCTGGTATCATAAGGCCCATGGTTTGTGTTATAAACAAAATAATCAACCCAAAACATATCCTTGGCCCATTTTGGATTGCTCATAATGAAGTTGTACTGTTAAGCCTAGAATATGATTGTAGAAAAAAGAAAATAAACAAAACTCACATTGTGAACATTAATTGTTTTTCATTTTATGGTAGTGGGAAATCTGGTCTCGGTTCCTGTTGGGTAGAGTGGGTCTAAGAGAATAGCAGGGAGGATTGTGAGCTATTACTTGATGCAAAGAGGCATCATCACTTCAGGCCAAGTTCTCCTCTTTAAATCTGTACAAAGGGCCAGCTGCCCACTGCCAGGAAACACAACCTTCACTACCAAGTCTCTGGGCTGACCCACCTTCTACTTTTCAGCCCTGTGCTTCAGGATTTGCTGGGAATCTGTTCCAACTTCCTGTGTTTCCCAGGACTCACCTTCTCCTACTACTCTGCCCACTCAATGAGTCTGAGTTCCTGGGGACCCTCTGCTTATTCTGCTGTATATGGTGATTTCTAGTGAGTCTGTTTCCCTCCCTTGGAAGTCTGCATATCTCTTACACTCCTTTGGTCCTCTGAATCACTAATCCTTGAGGAAACAGTTATTTCCTGT
The DNA here is from genome assembly GCA_004025045.1 of Sigmodon hispidus. Classification (NCBI taxonomy): domain Eukaryota; kingdom Metazoa; phylum Chordata; class Mammalia; order Rodentia; family Cricetidae; genus Sigmodon; species Sigmodon hispidus. The sequence goes on from PVIH01004124.1 coordinate 20,919, forward strand.
CCCAGCAACATCCAGCCACAAGCAAATTGTCTTTTTTTCCCTCCTATTGTTGAGCTTCAAATCTCAATGTTTAATTTTGACATGGCAGGACTGATTGAGTGAGATCCCATATGTTACACAAGTCTGCCTTTAGTTTTACACAACCCTATCTAACTAGCTTTATCATCCCTATTTGAAATAAGAAAATGTCTGGGTTTCAATATAAATAGGGTAATTTACCTACATCATGGAGTTTTCTGGATTATTGATCTTAAGAGTCCAGATTCCAAATGCTATGTTGCAACTCTAAATTATATACTACTACCATTGGCAGAAGATGTAGACAGCATACACTGACTTTTATTTCTTGTAAGTTAACTCTGCTGCCTAGGACTATGAAACCATAAATAGGTATATCACCTATTGTGCTTGATCTGTAAAATGGGAATTATGATAGCACCAACAGATTAACATATGTAAAAAGTAAGAAAGATGTGTAGTCAATTAAGACTGTCAGATGGGTATTAGTTACCATTACTAGTTAAAATAGTAGTAGCAGGAATATATATATTTGAGGGCTTACTATATACCTCATACACTAAAATGAAGGACTCTCAAGGATAGAGTCCATTTTATTACTCTTTTATTCTCTTGTAAGAATAATGTTCAACACATAGTAAGAAATTAACAATTCACTGATGAGTGAATTAATAATTTAAATCACAGGCATCCCATTGTACTATATTTGGGTCATTAATCCTTCTTAACCTGGGTACCTCACAACGGCTGCTAATCCAAGTATTCCCTTATATTCTTTTTTGGATGGGACTTGAGGACTTGGATGCTTAAATTGTGAGTGTGAAGACATAATCCCTGGTGTGAAAGCTAGACATGCCTGGTTCAACATTCCCATCCCTGGTGGGAAAGCTAGACATGCCTGGTTCAACACCCCCACATGCCTAGATGCAAACTGAGTATCATCTCTGTTTGAGGACAAGCTTCATGCTGGTGACTTTCTTCCCTGACATCTTCACACTGGCATCAAGTCTCTTCTCCATCCTCTTCTGTGTTCTTTTCTTTAATCCCTGTCTGCTCTTCATCTAATTACACAGATTGCTCTTGGTGAGCAATGCCTAATTTCACACTCAAACTAACATGCTATTTAAATTGTTCTAATATCCACCCCTCAAACTCTATGACCCCCTCATCTAAGTGACTATAGTGATTTCACAACTTTCTATGTGTATGATGATACTCACATCTTAAAAAGTACAAATATTCACTCTGCTGTTGACAAATGCCTAAATCTTAGTAACTAACTCACGATCAAGGATTTCCTGAGTGGTCCGGCTAGGATTTGACTGGGTGGTCTTTTTGATATCCCAGGATTTATTAAATATTTTAATGTATATCCACATATCCCCCTTTGTGTCAAAAATAAAAAATAAAGTTATAACTAACATAGGAAAACCATATACAATAGAAATAATAATTCATAAAATAATATACAAATAATAATTGTATAAGAAATGTTCAGTTTGTTAACAATTGACAGATTTGAAGAAAGTGTTCCATCATTTATCTATTTTGGTGAGTCCAAAGGATTGTACCTAATCCACTTTGTATCTAACTTGTATTACTAAAAACTATATTTCAATGTCTCTTAAACTTATACATTTTAACTTCTAAGTGAGTTTCTTTTCTAAAACTGTCACTAGAAAACTATTAACTATCTTATCTTCAAATTCCTCAGAGACCCAAGAAGGAAATAATATTAACTAAACAGCAACTTCCAAAAATGTAAGAAATGAAATAGCTGGCTGCCTGGACAGTCACCCATAGTTTTTCTGTGTTGTTGAAGCATCCATCTTCAGCCTACAGGCCTAGCATGTCTGATAGACTTCTCTGGGCAGCAGGATATTCCCAAAGTACCTTCTACCTTGTCTTGGCAAGGTTTGACAATTCTTTTGTGTGTTTCTCCTGCTTGTCCGTTTTGAATATCATATTGTCAGCAATCACGGTAAGAGTACTTTCTTGTCTAGTGGCTAACTTTTGCCACAAAGAAGGTCAACTCATATGGAGGAGCTCCCTGGATGTCCATAATCTTCTCAGAAGTGGATTGGTGTTGTCAGGAACAGATGTCCCATTGTCAAAATAATAATAAGAAGAAGAAGCTATGTTTTTGAGATTTCTTAAATGCCATATCCTATGGATCTCCAAAGTGCTTGAAGAAGACCTGTCTATCTAAAATATAGCTGATCTTGAAAAAATGTCTAGTATGACTATAAGTTTGATTGTAATGTCTAACTACTAACTTGCATTTCTTTATATTCCAATTAGTTAGTAATAATAACTTTCCTGGACTAGCAATTTGTATTACATTGTATAATACCTTGAACAAACAGGAATATATGCACAGTGACAAAATTAATCTCAATCTTACATCAATATACACAATTTGTATACAATATACAAAAAATCAAATCCAATATAAAATAGTTAAAGCTGGTAATTTTTTAAAAGTAGATTCAATAATCTACCCTTATATCCTATTACATCTGTATCCCTTTTTTCTTTTTCTTTTTTTTAAAAAAAGGAACCCCAAGTCTAATGTCTCTTGTTTAGCTTTTTTCTTACCATAACCAATAACAAATTTTGACCAATTACCCTAAACGACAATTATTTATAACCCATTAAAAGACCAAAAACCACCCACCCTACCTCTTGGGACTGTGAGCATTGTGTTCTTCAATTTACTTCCTGCTGTCTGGGGGGTGGCAGCATCTTTACGGGATCCTGAAAAGTGTTATTGATTGTCAAGTCCTGAAATATGTAGCTGTATCATTTGTTATCCAGGCTTTGCATAACAGGAAAGTGCATGGCTTGTCTTAGGTCCTAGCGAGAGTAGTCTGTGAAGCTGGTTCATCTCAGCTAGCCACCTTAAAATGTCCTGAGCAGTTTGTAATCCAAATCTGATCTTTGGTTGGTGTTTGTCAGTTTGGTGCCTTTGTCATAGTTCATGTGATATCATTGTTGTGGTGCCCCATCTTCATTTTGGATACTTCTAGTTCACAATTAGGCATTGTCATAGATCACTGCAGAAAACTGATAAGAGACTAAAACCTAACACAATACACAGAAAGCTAAATGCATATATCTTTATTCAGAATAAGATTAGTGACAATAGAACTGTCCCTTCTTTTTAGTCATTCTTCTGTTCCATATCAGATGACTCTTCTGATATGATACTGAGATTTTCATGTTCCTTTAACAAGTATGCTTAGATTTAGAGAAGGAAAAAGCCACATTCCAACTACAAAGCCAGCTTTAATTTATAATTTAACTGGGACTTCAACTTATTTTGTAATTAAAGATAGAGGTTAAGAAGAAAGATTTTACCACATAAAGTATATTGATACCAATAGATGTGATATTCTTTTGCTTCTGAATTTCTCTGGATAGCTTCCCTTTTGTTGTACATGTCTAGATGCCCAAGGTCTTTTAACTTCTTGAAGATGGGTATTTATGGCTTTCTGTAAAGACAGAAACAAAAACCTGCCCCAACACTTTGTCTTCTTTTATAACTTGTAAGAAGTGTAGTATGGGTAGATAAGCCATCAATTCTTATTTTCATGACGTTTCTCTGTTTCAAATTGAGTCTTCATTAATTTTGATGATACCTATAACTTTTCTTCATCTGTAGAAACAAAAGCAAAACTTCTTCCCCAACATAGCACATAGCCTGTCTTCCATTCTGAGGTCAGTACAACTTTGAAATAGATGGGCTGATTTAGTTCATCCGTTTTTTTCTATAGTCCAATGTCTTTCAGCAGCTGTTGCTCCTTTCTCATTAGCATTGAGAAAATTCACAGTTAGTAAAACATTATGTAGTCTACTTCTAAGGGTCTTTGTTACTTCTTTCTGTTTATTTAGCATCTCCTTGACAGTTCAATTTGATCTCTCTATGACTGCTTGCCCTGCAGGATTATGTGATATTCCTGTAATATGGTTTATATTATGATAAGCAAAAAATGGTTTCATTTTTACTAGAGACATATCAGGAGCATTGTCTGTCTTAATCTCTACAGGTATTCCCATGATGACCATAACTTCTAGCAAATGTGCGATTACAGAATCAACCTCTTCTGAACTCAAAGCAGTTGCATATTGAAATCCTGAAAACATATCTATTGTATGATGTACATATCTTAATTTCCCAAATTCTGTAAAATGAAATACATCCATCTGCCAGATTTCATTTCTATGTATACCTTTAGGATTACTCCCTGCTGATAATGGAGTTTGCATACAGAAGGAACAGGTAAAAACATTCTTTTGCAATTTCTTTGGCTTATTGCCAAGTGATGAAGAAATCTTTTTTTAATCCTTTACTATTGGCGTGATCCTGTACCATAGGCCTCTAGCACATTTCCTAATAATAATTTCTCAATTTCAGCATTACCTTGTGCTAAATGACCTGGCAGACCTGTATGGGATAAATTTGTGTTATACAGAAGGGATCATCCCTATTCCTGATTATTTCTTGTAACTGAATAAATAATTAAGTTAATTCTGACTCATCATTAATAAAATCAGAAGTTTCAATGTGCAAAATAATTCTTTCTGCATACTGAGAGTCAGTGACTATGTTGAGAGCTTGGGTAAAATCCATTAATACCATCATAATAGCATATAATTCTGACTTTTGAACACAATTATAAGGGCTTTGAGCCACTTTACTCATATTTTCTGATTTGTACCCGGCCTTTTCTGACTTATTTCCATTGGTATAAAATGTGGGGGCTCCAGCTCATACAACACAAGGAAGAAACCAATTAGTTTTTTTTTTATAAAAATTCAATTCTTTTGCTTTGAGGGTATTTGTTGTTAATATCTCCCCAAAAAATTACTGCAGGCTCTTTGCCAAGGTGCAGTTTCTACCCATAATTGGTCAATTTCTTTATTAGTTAAAGGTACAACAATTTCTGCTGTGTCCATTCCTGTTAATTAACCAAATTTTAATTTCCCTTTAAAGACCAATTCAGAAGTATTTTCCACATTTATTTTTAATTTTTTACTCAGTTTATGTGGTAGAAATATCCATTTCAATATAACATTTTCCCTTTGCATTAAAATTCCCATATGCGAATGCTTAGAGGGCAAGATAACTAGGATACAATTAAGGTCTGGATCCACATGATCCACATGTGCATCATGTAATTTCTTTTCTACCAAAGCCAATTCTCTCTCAGCTTCAAGTGACAATTCTCTTTGACTATTTAAGTCCTTGTCACCATTTAAGGTTTTAAACAAATTATCCAGTTCATCTTCTTTTATTCCAATAGTGGGTCATAAATTGGCAATATCTCCTAGTAATCTCTAAAATTCATTTAAAGTCTTTAATTTGTCAATCATGATTTGTACCTTTTGGGATCTAATTTTTTGAAGGTCTATTTTATAACCTAAATAATTAATGGAATCTCCCCTTTGTATTTTTTCAGAGGCTATTTGTAATCCTCAGGCAATTTTTTTTCACTTCCTCAAACATTTTTTCTAGAGTATCAGTGTTTGACTCTGCCAATAGGATGTCATCCATATAATGGTATATTATAGATTAGGAAAATTGGTTGTGAATTTTTTCTATTGGCTTTTGGACAAAATGCTGACATAGCATAGGGCTATTCAGTATTCCTTGAGAGAGGACCCTCCACTGATACTTCTTTACAGGTTGAGAATTATTATAAGTGGTCACTGTAAAGGCAAATTTTTTTTATCTTGTTCTTTTAATGGTATTGTAAAAAAAACAAAACAAAAAACAAAAAACAAAAAACACCAGTGTTTTAAATCGATTATGAGCCATTTTTTTTGGTAAAAGAGAAGGCAAAGGAATTCCAGACTGTAGATAATTCATTACCTGGATCATCTTGTTTTTTGCCCTGAAATCTGTCACCATCCTCCACTTTCCAGATTTCTTTTTAATGACAAATACTGGAGAGTTTCAAGGGCTTGTTGATTCTTCTATATGCTGAACATTTAACTGTTCCTGTACCAGCTGCTCTAAGGGCTGCAATATCTCTTTTGTTAATGTCCATTGATTAATCCATATAGGCTTTTCTATTAGGCATTTTACAGGTAGTGTTGTAATTGTCTTTGAAAGATCAACAGTTGTTGTGCCTTGTTTCTGTACAGCTTGGATAGGTTGTGACTGTTTCTCATAATGCCTTCTAATATTTCTTCCAGAAATATGTGTTAGTTTATGATTTATTTCTGTGTTTGGAGGAGTGTTAATCTGTGTGTTTCATTGTTATAATAAATCTTGTCCCCATTAATTTATAGCAATGTTAGCCACATATGGCTTTAATATTCCTCTATGTCCTTCTGGTCCTATACACTCAAGGCATTTTGCACTTTGTTTTACTTGGAATAAATATTCAATCCACAAAATTTGAACATTTACCTCCTGAAGGGGCCAACTTGGATGCCATGACTCTGGTGAAATTATTGATACATTTGCCCCTGTGTTCAAAAACCTTCAATAATAACATCATTTATTTGTACTTTTAATTTTGGCTTTTGTTCATTAATAGACATTTGCCAGAATATTTTTTTAGCAATTTTTCCTGAGTTTTTTTCTTTTTCTATAGATTCTCTATCATTTAGTGTAGGATGTTTTTAAAAAATAGGTTTTAATTTCTTTAATTGTTCTGAGAAGGTATATCCTCCACTATAGCAGGGTAAGATTGCACTGCACTGAATATGAGGGCTTTTGAAAGCCCCCTTTGGGTGTTTTCTGAAGGCAGAAGGTTACCTTGTCTGTCCCTTGTTGACTGATATTCATTAGTCCAGTGTCTAGTTTTTCCACACCTCCTGCATACTCCAGGAGGGAGGGGAGTCCTCTTGTGATTATTCCTTACAAAGGCACTGTTTCTAGGAACACCTTGATTGCAATTTCTTTGTATATGACCTTGCCTTCCACAAATAATTGCATTTAACATTTTGCCTTTTTCTTATACCTCTAGAAATGACCTCTCCTACCCAATTATCATCACCTTCATAAGAATCTACATTAATTGTTTCAAGAATCTAATCCTCTAATGGTGCTGACCTCACTTTTAGTGGTCTTATTATTTTTTTTACATTGTATACTCAAATGCTAGGGGTTCAATTATTATTTGCCTTGCTTCTGAATCCAGTACTATCCTATTTACTGATGCAGATAATCTCTGCAAAAAGTCTGTAAAAGTTTCCTATGGGCTTTGTATTTCCTACTTCTTCTATCCAATCCCAAGCATTTAGTACTGCCATGTGGCTTAAATCAAGATTGTGTGAATTCTATAGGGATTGCTTTTCAATATCAGAATATTCTCCTTCCCCAAGAAGTTGGTCTTAGGAGACTTCTATGCCCCTGGCTCTGCTTCTTTGTTCTATTGTCTTAGCCTCCCCCTTCCACCATGTTTTCCACTGTAAAAGTGTCCCTGGTTCCAAAACAGCAGTGACCGTATTTAACCAGTCCTTAGGGGTGATCCGATTGCAAGAAGACCAGAAATTCAACATTTGTTTTACAAATGGTGAATGAATCCCATATGTCACAATCGCATCTTTAACCCTTTGTAGTTCTAGCATATGTACCAGAGCCCATTAACTTCTCTTACATCTCTATCCTCTTTTGATTTTTTAATGGTTACTGGGTATATTAGTGTTGGATGTCTGATAAACTTAGGCTGTTTTTCTGTAGTTTTAGATGATATTGCTGAGGTCTGTTCTTCATACTCCTCTGTTTGTGTTTGAATATCTTTGGGCTCCTTTTTAATAGACTTTTTGAAGACTCCTTTTTTATCATTCACATTAATTGACTTGTGAATTGTGACTTGTAAATATCATTGATAATTTATCAATGATAAAACAGAAGTCAAACAACAAAAAAATATTCATAATAAACATAATGAGGCTAATCCCATTTACTTTATTTATTTTTTCCTTTACTGGTTCTAATATAAAATCATCTAGAGAAAGATCACAGAAAGACCAAGCATTCTTCATTGCCTCAAACAAATTCCCCCCCCTTTAAAAAAATCTGTTGTATTCACCAATTTAGTTGTCATAGTCAATTCAAATGGTTGTAAAGTGAGACAGCTACCTAGTATGATAGCAGCCCAAGGAGGGGTTCAGAAAGAGAAAGAATCTGCAACCCACCAGGAGAAAGAGACCACTGTCTGAAAAATTTACCTAGACAAAATTGAAATGGAAACACCTGTGGCCAGGTTTGCCTAAAGCTGGAGGCTAACTCAACAGCCTAACCAGCTGATAATTGTTCCTCCGGGTACATGTTGTTCTGGCCGGTAAGTGGCTTTTTGGGTGTGAGGATTCATGCCCCAAAGTTGAGCACCAAATGTAGTAGCACTAATGAGACTCACAGTCAAATATCGGGGGAAGGCTGAAATATCAGAGAGAGGAAGCACCACAGTCAGTTCTCACCCAGCTATCTTGCAACTTCTTCAGCCTTGCTCCTGGTTGCTTCTGCCAGTGCTTCTGCCTGCCTGGGTCTACAGCCATTATATACCCTATCCCATCCAGATTAGGATTAAAGGCATGTAGCCTTGAACTCACAGGAACAAAAGAAGTTCTGTCTCTGGAGTTATGGGATAAAGGATCCTGGTTACCACTCCTGGCTTTCCCTGTGCTGGAATTAAAGGTGTGTGCGATTGACTTAGCTGTTTATCTCTGTATTCAAGGTGTGTGTGATTGACTCAGCTGTTTATCCTTGTATTCAAGCATCAAGGATTTCCTGAGTGGTCTGCCTAGGATTTGACTGGGTGGTCTCTCTGATATCCCAGGATTTATTAAATATTTAACATATATCCACACTAATGGATAACTTTCTGTCTCCTGAGGAAAGGAGTTGGGACCTGAAAAGCCTTGTGAATCCTTGCAAATTTTTCCACAACCTTGAACTCTGCCTCATCCAGCCAGTGTTGCTTGACACTGTTAGAATCATGGGCTTCATCGACAGTGGGGCCAGTGGGGAGTTTACTCCTTCCATCTCCTATGGAAAGTATCAAGCCTCCTTAGAGAAGATATCAGTGAAGGTATAAAAGAAAAGTGAGCAAAGGCGATGGCTAGGAACTGGGTAGCGGAAGAGAAATGGCAAGAAATTGAAAAGGAAACTGAGCAAAGCAGACTGGAATAGGGGGATGGTGGTGAAGGGTAGAAGGTTCTCCCAGCCCATCCCCAACACCCAAACAGGAAGGACAGCCTAAGCTAAAGGGAAGACTCAGAGTAGGTGCCACGAATTACCCAAGGGCAGAAGAATTAATGGTCCAAATAAAACATAGTTACTATTCTTGTAGTTAAAATTATTTATGATAATCAAAGTTAGCCTCATTATAGAAACACTATTATTACATACAGCCAGCTATTTTATACGTGTCTAGTAAGCCATACCTCAGAAGGATGTGGATGTAACATGCCTGTTGCTCCACTACCCTTTAGAACACACAGATCTATATGACACTGAGGATCTTCTCAGCGCTGCCTTGCTGTACCATGCACTGTCTTTGGCAATATGAGGGTTGCTATGCTTAGTCATGGAATATAAAAAGTTTCCCTCCTAAAATAAGGAATGATTTAAGTCATGATTCTTATGTTCAAATAATCTGATCTTCGTTTTCCTCTTGGATAAGCTGGGGTCCTTTCCACCAAAATTGCTCTATTTTCTTCCACCATCAACTTGCAGCACCCTTTCCTATTTTCCATTTTGCTCCTTCATATTCATGCTTCCTGTCTCAACACAAATCCCACTTTTTATTCCAAGCATGATTATACATGCTCGTTGCAGTGTTTACTCCTACTGATCTCAAGTAACCCAATTGCACTTTACTACTTCATAACTATTCATGTGCTTCTGTGGCCCCTAGCTGGGTACCAGCCCTGTGGAAATAGTAGCTGTGTCTGCCTGTCTTTGCTGACCATGTTTCTCCAGTGTCTGCATGGGTCCTATCACATGAAAAGCATGGAATATGTTGGTTGAACAAATATTATGAGATTTTTATTGCTCACATCCCTGGATTTGTTTGCAAACCTAAGGAGTTTGCCTCAGGTAAAGCATATGCAGTCCTCACTACACACCTATTTGCAAAAAGGAGAAAAATAGAAAGCCTTTTTCCTATCCTTGTTATCCATATTGGCTCGATATTGGGGTGCTGGTGGTCTGGATGCTGATAGTGGGTCTGACTCTTTGATATGTAACCATCACCCAAGCCTGTGGTGAGTCAGTTTTCAAACCTTCTCCTTGCCTCCCAAAAGCTGAGACTTACAGTCATTTTGCATTAAGAAGGAGTCTAGGTAGGTGTGCAGCTGGGACAAAGAGAAGCAATTCAGCATTCCCTGTGAAATAAAGCAGACAGGGCCACTGGGTCTCTCCTCACAGATGCCATCTCCATGCTAGTTACCTGTCTGTTTTATTCTAAACAAAGGAGTCCAGTTTGTATAGACCTTTTTTTTTTTTTTTTTTGGTTTTGAAGACAGGGTCTCTGTGGATGACGAGACTGAATGTGTACTTCTCCTTCTGTCTCCTCCTCAGAACTTGGATTACAGTCATTGCCACCACATCTAGTTCCTGCAGTGCTGGGGATCGAATCCATGCACTTATCCATATGACGACTCTCCTCAGCATGTCAGTGTTCAAAGGACTGTTGACTGTTGACAATTAGGTGTGGTCTCTGGCAGGACCAACTTTGTTATTTTTCCATATTTCTATACCCTATTATATAGGCTAACCTATTATACATTTTCTTCTTTCTTGTGGTAATGGGACAAGAAAAGATGATGAGCTATTGGGTCCAGACTAAGGGATGAAGATAGAATTCTTGTGATTTCTGATTCTCTCTTGGTAGCCATAGCTACTTTCAGTTTTCAGAATTCATGTCCACTGATGACTTTCAACTCCTGGGCGTCTTATCACAATGGGATGCCATTTACACAATTATGTCTGCACTAGCTAGATTAGCCCACATCAATGCCATTTTTAATATTTAAATACACTTGTCTGTCATTTTTATCTGTTTCCTCAGTAGCCATCTGCAAACCAGTGTGAGTGAAAGTGTAGGTTGTGGGACAAGGAAAGCATACGGACAATCATAGGGTTAGAAAGACCTAGTAGGAAACTGCGTCTATTCCAGCACCTGTCTTCCACCCTCTCACCATCTGTGCACCCCTGCATCCTTTAAGCCCACTATTCACCCTTACAGTTTTCCTGTCAAGATGAAGCATTTCAGGGGGCTTTAATGTGGGGGTACTATGGCTAGCTGGGTTTAATGATGGCTTCCTTAAATGTCAATTTTCTTGCCATAAAGTCATGTCTGTGTGATGAGTTCAGCAAGCACCAGTGTGTGTTCTGCAAAGCAGCCGATATGTGAGATGACAGGGTAGGCCTTCTGCAGCTATCAGTGAGAAGATCAGAAGGGTGGACAGCTCACAGGCTACAGTGAAGCTAAAGAACTGGTTAATTATTTAATGTATTACTAAGAATTCTTTCACTCAAATTTTTAATCTGAGCAACGTAGCCTGCTTCAACATCTGATGGTAGCAGTAGATAGACTTGATATTTGTCACATCATCCTGTAGTACAGATCTTTATAGTAAGTTTCATTCTATTTTTCAGTGCTGGAATACTGAACTCAGCTTCATAGTCCCATGCTAAGGCTCTATTGCTATGGTACTTCATTGGTCCCTAGGTAAACATTTTACAGCCAAGTAACCAGAAGGCACAGTATATCAGTATCTAGAGTTACAAAGGACTAAGTTATACAATTCAAATGTGCTTGTTCTTTTCTGACTGGACATAGCATTCACGTGGTGATTTCACAGCAGTGAGTAGGCATGATTCAAACATTAAAAGCATTACCTCCCCATGGGGGGATATTGTGTTTTATCTCTGCAAAGGCAAGCCCTGAGAGATAACTTGGTGAGTGAAAGCATTTGCTCTGTTAGCATGATAACCTGAGTTTGAATCCTACAATACTCATGAAAAAAAAAACAAGGATGGTTGTATGTACAATCCCAGTATTATGGGGCAGTATTATACAGGTAGATATTCTGAGCGCATCCTGTCAACATTGTGAACAAAAGTTCAGTAAGAAACACCTCCTCAGGGCAAAAGGCTAGACATGGGGGAAGAAGATATCTACCCAATAAGTTAAAAAAAATAAGAAATTATCTTTGTAGCTATTCACATATGAATTATTATGGCTCAGAACATTAAACAACCTTGTTTTTATATTTCCTTGTCACCCATTGCTTGTTCCCAAAATCATATATTTTGATTGCCAACTCAGTGACAGAGCAATAAACTAGGTGGAAATGCTTTCTGTTCTCACAGGCTGAGTTTATAGAAGGGAGAACAGAACAGATTGCCTGCAATGATTGCCAGTGGCCTTCTGTGCTGCACTGTGGCGCCTTATACTGGGTGCTGCACTGTGGCGCCTTACACTGGGTGCTGCACTGTGTCTGCCTTACACTGGATGCTGCACTGTGGTGCCTTACACTGGATGCTGCACTGTGGTGCCTTACACTGGGTGCTGCACTGTCTCTGCCTTACACTGGGTGCTGCACTGTGTCTGCCTTACACTGGATGCTGCACTGTAGCGCCTTACACTGGAAACCAAATGCAAACAGATGCTGCTTCCTGGAAATAACTTCTGAAATTTAAGGAAGTATTAATACCAATATCTAAAAATATTTAGTAATGCTTAAAAGGCATATTTTATCATTTATCATGGTGTTGAGGGGAAGGCTGCAGTGGCTGTCCTGGCTAAGCCTTTTCTTTTTACAAGTTTATTAAGTAAGTACACAGTTAGCCTTCAATGACAATAGTCATTGCTTTCAGGAACCAGAAATCTCTGCTTAAATAGCAAGGCATTCAGAATCCCCCAGAAGAATGAACTGCCCACAAGAACACTACTCCAGAGCTGCGAGTACAGGGTTTCCTCTCCCATCACCCTTACACTTGATGAGGTCAATCAACAAATTCAAACAGATACACTGTGTATGTCACATCAATTTCTTGGCTGATTAGATGAAATGTGCTTTGTGTTGTTCTCAAATTAGACACTCATTATGTATAATTAGCCCCTTACACAGAACAGCTGCTGGCTTTTACAATGCTTTCAACCTAGGGCTGAGTGCACCCATTGTCAATGTTTGCTGTGAGCTAACTTAATCAAATCTGTGATGAATGTGTCAGTTAATGTGATGATCAAATATTGAAAAGAATTGCTTAGAGAAGGATGATATGTTCAGCTTCCCCTACAGAAGTCAAATTTAAAGTTCATGGTATAAGAAGACATCGGGTTGTTATGTTGGGAAATTATTGTCATTTAAAAAATAAAAATGTACTTGTTTTGCCTTTAAATAGGATTTTGTAATAGATTCTTTAAAAAGGGAAAAGCTGTGTTGCTTTCCAAACATGTTAAAGGTTTGAAGATGTACTTGAATCATGAGGATGAGGTTCATAAACCAACTAGGAGTCAGAAAATCTTGAGTTTAATTGTGACTTTGACACTCTACTAACACACTGCTTTTGCAATCTGTGAAATGGGGAAATACCTACCAAGCACAAACAGTGGAACACTTAAGACAGAAATCATTACCCAAAGTATACAAGATGGGTTCCTCAGAGCATATTTCTAAATTTTATACAGTGTGTGGTTTGTATATACTTCAAGCTTGAAAATGGTGTCGTGGGTTGAATTAGTGATGTTTTAGGGTTTGAGAAGTTGAGGAAATATGTGGGGATTTAACATAAAAAATTGTTACAGACATTGAGAAGTCACATTCTGTTCCTAAATAGCGTGAGTTTTTCACTCTGTTGGATAGACACTGAAATTGTAAGATACCATTTCACAAGGTATAAGCTAGGAAGCAGAGACCCACCCAGTCACAGAGAGGTAAGAAACCATTTCTGCAGCTGCTGAGTTATTGCAGCTTTTTAAAAAGTTTCTAAACCAATCCAGACAATAGACACATAGAAATTTAACATACCATAGTTTAGACTCTAAAGATCCAAAATGATAACTCTTTCAGGAATGCCATTATCCCTTTCTAAACTATAAAGATGAAATTTGACTAAGAATATATTTAAATTTTAGCTGCTAATAAGAGATATCCTTATTAAATACCTATCAAAGACTATTGTAAACCTATATAACTAATGCAATGATGGTTTTTGGAGTAATATACTTTGGAGAATGGTCTTAGAAGTTAGAGATTGTATATGCTCATATGTATACACATTTATGAATATGCAAATATATTTACACTGTTGTGATTTGAATATTCATTGTTTCCCCATGTGCTCAAGTGTTTGAACACTTGGTCCTCAGCTAGTGACACCATTGGGAAGATTATGGAACCTTAAGGTGGAGTCTTGATGCAATACTTGAGGGCTGGTGAGGGTTGAACCAGCTCTTCTCCCCCTCTCCCCCTCCCCCTGCATTGTTAGGGGTTGCACTGTGGTAGCCAACATGTTGTTGCTTCCATCATGCCTTCCCTTCCTGTTGTCATGTCTTTACCACCATGATGGACTCAGGAACTATAAGTAAAAAGTAAACCTTCTCTCTTCTAAATTGCCTTTTTGTTGGAGTATTTTGTCACAACAAAGAGGAATATGCATATATAAAAACACACAGAGTTCAGCAGATGTTTATTGTTGACACGCATTATACTTTCCACAATGAGTCCAGTTCTAGAAGTGTTTGTACAGGGCCAATATGCATTCAGTCAGCATTTAGACAGACTAGTTAAAGCAAATATTTAAGGTCAATGTCCTTATTGATACATCCCCTTACCTTGACTGACTGATGCTGCCATCAGATTAGCTGTTAAACATTGTGATTGTCACTCTGGGTGTATATATTTAATGTGCTTTGCAGGAGACCTTGTAAGCCACCAGCATTTACTGTTAATCAACAACTAAATAACAATAGCAGGAAAAGGATGATGATATTTTATGTGAAAAACCTAATAACATAACTGTAAGATAAAACTGACTAAAAGGTAAAAAATAAATGAATAGTGTTATATTCAGGTTAATGTAGTGGGAATATAGTAGAAATGTATCAAGGATAAATGTTAGGATGTCATAGTTGTGTCTGACTGTATCCAGGGAACAGTAGAACATATTTGTGTTTGTTGATGAGACCTAGCAGACCTTGAAGAATTATTATAGAGACAGTGATTGTGTGTGTGTGTGTGTGTGTGTGTGTGTGTGTGATTTATAGAGTTGTTTTCCATCACTTTCATGATTGCTCACAAGACTGTCCTGGCACACCTGGAGTGTCTGGCATTATTGAGCACTGAAAACAGTGCACAAGAAAGACTAGTATCGTGGAGATACGATTTCCTTTAGAGAACATGTAGGAGAAGTCAAGGGGACTTTTGTGTGAGGAACTTGTTTCACCCCCCAAAACAATCTTTGTGTATCAATCAGTAAATATGCTTTTGAAAGGAGGTTCCAGGTTATAGTCACAGAAACTGTTCTTCCCTGTGGCCACAGAGCCTCAAATTACATTCTGAAGTGACTCTCCTTCTTTGAAAGGCCCATGCAACACAATACACAACAGGTTAAAGACTTGTATAGTAAAGAAGGTCAAGACTGGTTATGTCTGTATAATTTAGCATGGATAAGGGCATCAGCTATGTCAGATAATTTAACAGTGTTTGGGAACATACAAATCTTGGCTTAAGAAGATGAACAAAGAGTTGTTCATCCTATAGTAAGGGAATAGTTCACCAAAGTTGGTTAGAAAACCCTCATTTAATAGAAAATTTATAAAATAATTTTCAGGATAAATAGATGATACCTATTTATTTACCTATTTACACACACAATAATGTAGATCCAAAACTGACTGGCAATTTTATTGCACAAATTCTACTTTGTCTATTATACCTATGGTAAAAATAAAGAATAAATTAATCAAAAGAAACTTAAAAAAAATCCATAGCCAGATGTTGGGGAAAAGTTGAAAGATCAGAGTCAGGGAAGCAAGCCACAGTCATTTCTCATGAATCTTCTCAGTCCTCAGCTGAAAGGGAAGGGCATCTCAGGGGAAGGGCTGACCTCCTGCCTCCTCCAGCCTTATCTTTCTTCCCCTTCCCAGCTATTTCACTTCCTGGTTCATCTTTCCTAGTGCTAGGATTAAAGGCCTGTGTCACCACTCCCTGACCTCTATGGGTAGCTCTGTTTCCGGTTTTCAGGCAAACTTTATTAGATATACAATATATCACCACACTATTCAATGTAAGTCACTGGTTCTCAGCCTTTCTAATGCTGTGAATATACTACAGTTTTTCACATTGTGGTGACCCCAACCATAAGATCATTAGTGCTACATCAGTAAATTTTCGACTTTATGAATATTGATATAAATATCTGCTATGCAGGATATATACTTGATATGTGATATCAAGGTGGTGAAGACCCATAGGCTGAGAACAGCTGATATAATTAATAAAATCTTATTCCAACCAATAGTTTTCATAAGTACTTTAAATATGCATTTTTAAGTTAAATATTCTAAATGTTAATCTTTTGTTACCTTGTTGGACAATTTTTATTTACATAGCTTTTATTATTTCTGTAATGTAGCTATAACTGGGATAACTGTGATAAAAATATAATTTGACCACCAATTTTCAGGGAGAACATTAATGCTAATTACTTCCTTTACAAATGGCAGCAAGTTTTCGAAAACTACTGGATTTCATTCAACCAGGTTTTAAAGTTAATTTGAGCAGGTTTATATTACAAGATCTTTGCTTTATTTATTCTTTTTTGTAAATCAAAGTTCTATAAAACTAAGAAAATAATCATAGAGAGTCATGATCACCTTTTTATATGCCCAGAGGAAAGAATTACCACTTATCACAAAAGAAAGAAAATGTGCTTTTTAAGTAGGGCCGCTTAGGTGATGCCACGCTGTAGCTCTAGGTGTATTAGAAGCATTATCTTTACAGATCTTTTGTCTGACTTATGCCATTTGTCAAGAAAATATGTAAAAAACATTTCTTTTCAAGTATATCTTGCTCTGATTTCAGAGATTTGGAATCTTTGCTTTAAGTGGTCCTGCAAATGGATTTTGATGACCAGTAAAACAGTTTCCACTGAACTACACGGAGGCAACAATTACCCTATAAACCTTTCAAAGCACACTGACAGTCACACCAACATTACTTCTCTATGCTACCAAATTGTATTAATGGGATAAATAAAGGAAAGAGGAGGAAGTATTTTAACTTCTCCAATGGAAAGGGTGGAAAGAGGCTGTCCTGGACCTTAGGACAAAGTCACAGCAGAGTTGTACTTTAGACCCCAGAAGGGCATTACATAGCTTCTAATGAATTTCCCCAAGGATATTAAAATATCACAGGATAGGTACATAGCATTTGCAGCTGTTGCTTTATTATTATTGTTATCATTATCATCATAATATTATTATTTATTTATGTATTATGGAACATTATGGTGATGGAACATTTAAACCCAGCACCATAGGCAAGTTATTTTTTCCAAGGTACACTATAACTTTGATTTTTCCCCCTTTTCTTTGTAAACTAAAAGCTACCACATTGTAATTTATTAAAAAACCAAAAAGATCACCATAACCAAAAAACATTCTCCTGTTCTCCAGTCCAAAGTAAAAGTTGAAGAGAAGCCAATACTGACTTGCACTGTGAAGTCTAGAAATCACTGTATTCTATGGTTCTGTTTTGTAGGCAATCACACAGAGCTACCGTTAACACTAAGGAGTAGGGCTCAAGAGATGGCTCAGTGCTCAAAAAGGCTTGATGACCTGTGTTCAGAGGCCCAGAACCCAAGCAAAAGCCTGATATAATACAGTGGGTGTCTGCAATCCCAGTGTCCCTGCTGGTAGATGGATACTGAGACAGGAGAATCACAGAGGCTAGTGGTCTAGGTAGCCTGGTTGATGACAACGACTATCTTATAATGGAGGTGGGAAGGGTTGACACCCTAAGATGAAATTCTGACCTCCATACTGTGGCAATAGGAGTAGAAATGCACAAGAATGTATATGCATACTAATACGCTCACACATCTCTCTCTCTAACACACACAAATACTATTATTGGTACTATTACTAATAATAGTAAACAGTATTTTTAAGTGCTATGAGTTAGAAAAAAGTGACAGACAAGATCTGATTTATAGAGTTCCAAGTCTCTGAAATTATGAATATGAAGCATCAGTAATCTGTGGCTAGATGCTGTATTTCAACAGTCTTACATTTTGCTAGAGAATAATTCAGGGTTTGTTACTGGAAGCCACCAAGGAAAAATGACTTTGATGCAAACAAATGCACATACTTGAAAAGGGACATTTTAAAATGTTTGCATTTGCCAATCAAATTTCATAAATATTCTCATCAATATAAATGACTGATCAGACAGAAACAACCACCACAAAAAAAAAAAAAGAAGAAGAAGACACAGGAAACCTATTGTGTCGCCTTCATAAATACTGAGGTTTGTGTTGAGCCCCCTCCCCCTCAAGACCCACCAGCACTCTATTGGTGTTAGTAGTGACCTAATAATCAATGTTTGATTTGCTTTTGCAAACCAATGTGTCTCATGAAGCCAATTGGAAGCATGGACCCGAAGATGCCCCAGCGAGCTCTTCTTGGTGAGAAGAGGCACATGGCTGAGGCATGTTCATTAAGGCCTTTATATCTGGACAACTATTTTTTTTCTTCAATTTTATTGTCACATGTATACCTATATCTAAATATATAAATACAGTATATTGAGTTTGTTTAGTATTGCTCAAATGTATACAGTTGTAGACCTGACCACTTGTTACTAGATAACCAGTTAGGGAGCTTATCCTCAGGAATGGCTAATTCTCCCTCTCAGAGCAATTATCAATTTCTATAGCTCTTCACATAAGAATGAGGCCTTCCCAGGTGTTCCCCCATCCACACTGGCCTTTAACTAGTACTGTGATTTTTCAGGTCTTATTTAAGCTACTATTTACACACACACACACACACACACACACTGAGTTTATGTTTATGCTATCTGAGGGTGATACTGAACAGCTAATTTTTACTTGAAGTCAATACGGTAATAGAGCCGGGGATATAGGTAGATGGGAAAAGCACTTACTTACTCAGCACACTGGCAGCCTTGGCTTCAAGCTTCCACACTGGAAAAGAGTGCAGAAGTGTGGTATTCTATCCCCACCCAAGCAGACAGGAGCTGTGCAGCACTTTAGCAGCTCTACCCGTTCTAGTAGGGCGAGGTCTGTGAGGAGTCAGTTTGAGCTCCCCCCAGCTCAGCCACTGAGCTGACCTTTCCCCCTATCTCTGGATTGGTGTTAAAGACTCTGTTTCCAGGTCTCTGCTATAACTACAACTTCCAATCAAGAGCCACATTTACACACAAGTAACAGAGAACATATATCCAGCTTAGCCTAAAAATAACTCATCATAAAACAGCTCCTCTTTTTCTACTTCAAGAAAAAATAAACTCACAATTTTTCCTTTCCTGTGGGCAAATTAGCACTATCATGCCCAAGTAAACACAGAATACTCTTATTTTTTTCTGTAGATATAGATTAAGACGAATTCCAAATCAAATATCTGCTTTGTAATAGCATTTAAGCTGCTTGCTTTAGATATAACTTTATGATATTTCACTCTAAATAAGAGCACATATATTTAAAAACACTGTCTCTCATTGTACTCATTTTTCAAAAAGGAAATATTGACTCTCAGATAAATAAAAAAGAGAAAGTTGCTCCTTTTACCCAGGTTTGATATGGGACAGATTTTCCAGGAACAAGCCTTTCCTTATTGAGGTCTGTTGCAGGGACGATGCCGGACTGTGAGTGCAGCAACACCTTTTAACTTGCCAAAGTGGTCTGTTTTGGGAGTAGATATTAAATGCAAGGAGGATTTGAAGACACTATTCTGGTGAACATAAAACATAAAGTTCCTTTTTCAGGCTCCTTTGCTGTGAGTATAGACACTGGCATCTAGGTGAGAAAACGAAAACACATCTTCCTTGAATTTAAGCTTATTTAGATCTTTTCGTTGTTGTTAGAAAAACCTGGCCTGGTGGCTTCTTTCCTTGGAGAAAACAGCTCTGGAGTCTGCAGTCACATCTGCAAGTGCTAACTATCTATGGAATTTGGATTTCAGCATCACATGGAAGAATGAATGGAGAGCCAGAAGCATGCAGCTAAGTCTTATTTGGGGATAATAAACAACATCTAATGTATATTATGAGGACTGGAGTTTCAGAGCAATGCTTTTTAAGAACTGAATTTCAAATTTCTCCCTCACTGTAATTTTAGCATGCTGTTTAGGCTAGGCTTCTTTCTTAAGCATAATTCCTCCTAGGCCAAAGATATATGGTGAAATGTCATAAACCCAAGGAAGTTTTAAGATCAGCCAGTGAGCAGGAGTTTCTTTCTAAACATTGGGTTCTTGGGATTTTAGAATGAGAATTATTTGTGCCCAACCCTAACCCAAGCTTACTTTGGCTTCATCTCTTTTCCCAGTGAATTAAAGATACGTCCTCCTAACTGTGACTTTTGTGTCTCCACTCTCCCTTGCAGTTTCAGAACAAAGCTCTCTGCTCACACAGACCACTGCCATTTTGCAAATTCTATTTCTTTCACTTTTTCTGTGTTCTACCTGTGCAGGTTCCCATGGAGACCAACAGAGAGCATAGGGTGGCCTGGACCTAGAGTAACAAGGCAGTTGTGAACCAGCTGACTTGGGTGCTAGGAACTAGAATTGAACTCAGTTTTCTGTGCATGCTGTTTACTACCTCCCGAGCCTCACAGCAAATTCTTCTGACAAGGAACTACTTTGGCCCTTGCTGACACTTTTCTTTTTTTTTTTTTTGAGTTTGAACTTCCTTTTTAATTTGCATGCCCAAATTTCTTTTCAGACATTCCTTTTCTTTCCAGCTACATTTTGTTGACCGCTGGGGTCTTTGAGTCCTAATGGTCAAGCGCTCCCTCTCAACAGCTGTCTCTCACAGGCCCTTCTGCCTAGGCCTGCAGAGGTACCCTGGCTCTCTCTGGACGATCAACCCTCTTCTCACTACCCCAAAATGACATTTTCCACACAGCCTAGAACTTTTTTGAGTTACTTTTAAAGCTCCTGGGTCTCCTTGTATGTTCCATGAATGTTGCTCAAAGGCAGCTCATGTCTTTGGAGTCATGGTGGGCAGTCAAAGCCTTTTTGGTTTTATCTGTTGGAAGATTACCACTTCCTTGGGATGGAGAAATGTGCTCTTCAGAGGGCCTGGGTGGGGGTCTGGGGTATAGTTGTCACTCTCCACCAAGTTCAGAGGGCCTGGCCTTTTTTTTTTTATTGTCCCTGTCTGCTGCAGACCAAGGGTACTGCCAGCTCTCTGTCAGGGCTTTGTTTCCGATTCCTGTCAGCGATGGCCAGGCCCTTTTAGTTATCTGCTCTCTTCCAGCTTTGCTCAGCTGAGCTCTACTTGTTACTAATTAGCTCTTTGGAGATTTCCCTTTTAAAACTCTCTATCACAGAGGACAGGAACCGTTCAAAAGTTTTGTGCTTCATAGAAATTCCATATTCATCTATATCCCATACAGCCATATTTTTTTAAAATTAAAAGTGGCAGGTCAGGCCAATTTAAGGTATACAAGTAACACTGCGTATAAAGGAACACCTTCCAGTTCTTGATCAGGTATGTAGATGAGTGACGGGGAAGAGAAGGTTCACATCAAAAATATGGGCTGGCACAAATTAAAAAGAACCCATCTCTGTCTAACGTATTCACATTTTCTTTATCTTCTTCTGTGCAAATATTGTGCTAGCTGAATATAAAAGTAGCACAACTTTAGGGTACGAAAAAAAAAAACCCTCCACTGTAATAACATCAAGAGTGGTCTTACATCAAGGAGGGCCCTGAGGATGTCTTTGTTGTCAACTTCAGAAGAGAAGAGAGGAACAGAGGAGAAACTGGCAGAAGGAATGGATGCCAAAAGGAACTCAAAGGATCAGGTCTGGGTGAGGTGATCGGTATTCGAAAACAGTCTGCCTTCTGGCTCTGATCTAAGGGAATAGGCTGGCAGCCAAGCCAGAGGGCATAGCAGCACAACGCACCTTCTGCACACTGCTGGGGGCTGCCTTGGTGCCTCAGAAATTGTGCTAGCAATTAGAAAAAAGCTATGGTGGTGCAAAAGGCAAAATACTCTACTTATGGGGAAATCTCTGCTCTTTGCATAATTCCCAACCTGGCTGTCTCTTCTACCCAAATATACCTTTCCTATGTGCTTTCTTCTTGTTTTCTTTTATTTCTTTGGCAAGCTCTTTCTCTTTATGCTCCTGAGTACATTTTCCTTCTGCTAACTTACTTCTGTTGAAAGTTGGGCTTATACCACATTTACACACTGCTAATGCCTGCAAGATGAAAGTAAAAACCTTTGAATATATTAATGCTATAACACAGATGTCTTACTTTTTACTTTTTTTTTTTTTTTAGGCAAGTTGATGTGGCTAATAACGATGCAGATTGTGCTGGATGGATGTGCAGATGAAACAGGGGAATACAGATTAAATAAAAATTTCTTCAAAGCTTCACGTTTGCTTCATAATTTAACTTCTGGGCTTATCTCAGTGGTAGAAGGTGCGACCGAGCATCACAACATTGTTCTAAAACATCTTGGCATCACAGGGAGTCTTCCAGTGTGGCTGTACTTCTTTAAGCCCAGGGAAGCAATAATGGAGGGCACAAGGTTCCTGGCACTTTATGCAAAGGTCTCACCCACTGCTAATAATGGAGGAACAGAGATAGTGGGACAAAGGGTCTGTGCTTAAGAGTAACCTTGTTCTTCGGCACTACAATCAAAGCACCCACAGATGCTTCTTCCAAACAGTGAATGTGGTATGTGCCAGAGGTGTCTGTATACTCTCAAATCATCCCTGAGATGACTTCATTATCAAGTTCATTTAAACAACTAAAGTGGGCACTGATGACACAAGGCCCCACGGCAGTCAATTTCTCTTTCACATATCTGTTCATCCAAGAACCCATATCATGCCAGGGACTTTGCTCAGTCCCTGATGAGAGGAACTCTCCAGAACTGCATCCCAGTAGTGTGGGGCATCTGTATGCAATATGTATGCTGTATGCAAAAATCCAGCAATAGCATGCAGGGTTGAGGAAGAAAGGGGTCTGTAGATCTCTGAGGAAGAAAGGTCGCACTTGGTAAGGTTACTTCTGGAGTTAGAGTCTTGAATGGCTAAGAAGAAGCTCACCAGCTAGATGAATGTGGTGGTCAGACCTCAAGTCCTGGATAAGAAGCAGTGCTGAGAAACAGTGAGAATGTCAGCATCGCCTAAGCTAATGCATGATGATGATGATGATGATGCATGAGCTGAGGTGGAGGTCAATGAATGGCTGTGGAGCACGTGTTAGAAGGCTTCAGATGTCAAGCTGAAGTTTAAGAATTTTCCTACAAGTAACAAAGGCCAACTGAAAGCCTATACAAAGGTAAAAAGTGGCCCATATAGTTTCTTGGTATATACATGTATGTATGTATATATATATATATATACATATATGTATATATAAAATCTTTGGTCTAGCTATGACTGCTGTAGTTGCTGTGTGGAAGGAATGCTGGCTATGGGTACTACTAGGAGACTGATCACTTAACACACATGTAATTTTTCAGACTGGGATGACAGAGTAGGCAGAATTAAGAGATGCCAAAGTGACTTCTCCTAAGAGGAAGGAACTTCAGCTGGATCCTTATCAATAGTCACCTTCTTCCTTGACCTCAGCTCTTGAAGGCAGGTCTGAAGAATCCTGCTGAGGGCCCAAGGCTTCTTTCTGAGCAACAGTGGCTCAGTTTCTAAGAGTCCAGCACAGTCCATGAGAGAAAGTACATTACTTCCTTCCTTGTGTCGTGTGATCTTCATGAGAATCATCACCAACAAAGTTCTCTGCACTGCTTCCCTCTGCCATTATCTAAATGGAGCAATGACTAGAATATACTCTTCATAATGTTAGACTGAATGAATAAATCACAGTGAGTGACAAAATCAGCCTTTGAGGGAAAAATATCATTGTCTCTGTTTAATGTAGTAACTCGTGGGGTAAGACCACTTTGGCTTAAAAGGTGACAATTTATTGCAAACAATGACAACTTTACCCTCTTGTATTTTAAGATCAATGGCCATCACTCTGTAGAGATAAAACTAAGTATGTGTTACTAAGATAGTAAGAAGTCTGTAGTGACATTTGTGTCTGAAGCCATGCACAGAGCATGTGTTTCTAGTCACAGATCACAGACACACTGGCCTTGTGTGTTTTGGATGTGATGAGTTCTTGATGCAGGAAGGACTGAGAAGTCATGACTGCTGGCTGCTAGTGGTTAAAGAAAAAGTAGAAATGGCCTCCAGGAACTGGGCAGTTGAACAGATGTGTCCTGTAGAAGGATCTTCTGCCGAAGAGCTAGAGCTTGAAATCTAAAAGGTGTGACCAGTTGGAAAGGGCCTTTCTTTAAGACATGAAAGCTAAGAAGGAGAATGGAGCCCTAGGTTCAGCACAAAGGGACCAGAGCAAACCAAAAACACTACTTATGAGCCCAGTTTTCTGGAGACAACACAAACCTACTCAGCCACCATCTGCTCAGCATCCCTTTATCACAACCTTCCTCTGATTCAGGGGATTCTTATCATCTCTGCTATTTGGATCTCTTATACATTCCACTTGGCTGGTTCAGTATTACAGAGCCTTCAAAAAGAACCATGCACCATTATCTTTAAACATAGCTGACATGACCATCTGTCAAGCACTAAGGTGTCTGGGAGAGAGTGCTTGCCACATTCATCTGGCCAACTGGCCCTCTGCTGGACCCTAATAATTACATTATCAGAGAGGGGCATCATCCAGTCATGAAACTCCATACATTACTTATGGATGAAATGAGGGCAGAAGAGGTCACGGAAGACAAGAGATGAGCTGGCCATGACAGATGTCTAAGCTGCCTTAGAGATGTGACCTCATAGCTTTGAAGGCAGTTTTTGAAATCTCACATAGAAAGAGTTTTGGCCACTAGATTCCCTGTTGGTTTATGGTGTTTCTTTACTTCTCAACAGAACTTTACACAGAAGTTGTTTTACTTCTCAGTCCTTGTAAGTCTCCTGGGCAAAGCCACTTCCTTGAAAGAGAATGAAAGAAAAAGCCACACAAATGTGCTTTTGAAATAATGACAGCAGGAGCCTCATGTTTGTGCTTTGCTCATGAGCTTTACTGTGCAGCTGGGAGTCCCGGGAAGTTGCTATTGGCATCATGGTCACTCCTTAAGCATCCACCTGAGTGAAAGTGTCCCAGCAAGGATGGACCCCAGATGGGAACAAAGTATACACAGCCAGGTGCAGAGCATCAAGGACTGAGCTTTTTAAGAACAGTGCCCATGTAAGGAAAAGAACATGAAGAGCTTTCTGTAGTTATATATTTAAATAAAAATGTCTCCTGACAGTTTACCATTGTCTGCCTAATTTCCAGAGGAGAAATACAAAAGGCTAGAAGATCATATGGAATATATCAAGATTTAAATGTCACCAAGCAAGAAACTACAAATAAAACCTTCCAGCAAAAATTACTCCAGGCTTTCATGAATTCCTCTTAAACTAGATCTAGCAGCATTAGTAAAGGAAATAGGTTTAGATACTTAAACTTATCATTCATAAAATTTCTCTTTTCTTGAGCAAGAAAACAGCATATTGCTTTGAGAATCAGTCAGTCACCCATGCAATACTGCATAAGACTGCCTTTTAATTTCACCCTAATATTACTCCAGTAATAGCCACACCAGTGATGAAATATCAATAGTTTACCAACCCTTAATCAGCAGGAAGTAGTAAAAGAAAGAAAGCTATGCCCAGATTCCCAAAATATTGCTTATAAACATTGTCTTCATTATAAATGGTTAATGGTCATAGTTAATGTTAAAAAAAAGGGTAGGAAGAAAATATTATATAGGAATGATTTAAAAAGATAGATGGATTTTGGTTTATTGATACAAACTTAAGGTCAATTTTGTTATGCTGTAAGGTATGATGCTTATGTAACTCATTTAAAATTGTAATGTGTAATTGAAAAATGCAGATTAATAGTCATCTATGATAACCAAACTTACAGTCATGTTAGGTTTTTGAAGGTATACAAAGAAATATTTCAATTAGATAGGTAGTCTTCAAACAATTCAAAGACATGCAGAATATGGCATCTAAAATATTTTTAAAACTTAGACTTTTCTGGACAGTGAGACAGGTCTGCTCCTGTCAGTACCAATGTATTTCAAGAGAATAATGGACATTGAAGAAACAGAATTTACTCTGTGGCAACAGTTAGCCACTGGACAAGAAACTGTTCTTGTATTGACTGCTTGACAGTATACTGTATAAACTGGACATACAGATTCCATAGGAAAGTGACCTCTAAACTTTGGCAGAACAAGCTGAGATGGTCCTTCAGGTTCCTGCTTTGCAGAGAAAATTGCCAGGCATCCTTCAGGACACAAGAAGAAGTGGCTGACAAACTGTGCCAGATTTCCTGCATCACTGAAAGGTATGCCAGAGACTCTGGGCCTATAGGCTGAAGATGATGCCCCAGTGTTACAAAGGAACTTTGGGTGACTGTCCAGACAGACATGTGTCATCTCTGTCATTTCTAGATAATGGAAGTATGATAGCCTCCCTTCCTCTTGTGTTTTCTTAGAGTAATGATTAATATTAACTCAAGGAGCTGAGAACCAAAAAAAAAGCAGAGCTTCATGAGTCATAGCTAATCTGGCTCAGTGTGAAAACAGGCAGTTTGGGTCACAACATATTCAAAGTTGTTGCCTCCTCTCTCTCTTTAGTTTGAAGCTTCCCCCCTATACATTCTTCACTTCAAAACAGAAGACAGACAAAAATGTCAGGGTTAATAGACTACACAAGTAAGGAAGAACAGGACACAAGTGGTGTGGGACTCTGCTTGCATGTCACCCCCTCCTTCCAGGGCTTCTGCTCTAATGCATAATGGGAAGGGCGATGCTTTCTGTCCTCTGGGAAAAACAACTCTTCAGTGAGTTAAGAAACTTCCAGAAGTAACAGAATCCCTTCTTGAACATAAACAGGCTGGAGGCTTAACACAGACAAAATCTCCAGGCAGCCAGTCCCATGCTTCCTCCCCAGCATGCCTGTGATCTTGGAGGGATGTTCTCAAGTGACTTGAAGAGAGTCCTACCACAGAGCTTAAATGAGCAACCAGAAGCTCCTCATGGAGAAGTGACCAAGAGCAGAAAACAGGCCATTGAACTGTAGCTGACACTGTTTGTAGGCAGAGCCCTTTCCTAAGGACTCTACTTGATAGGGATAGACTTGCTTCTCTCAAAGAGCAGCAGCAAAAGAGATGGGTACCCAAAGTGTATGTGAATATAAAAATAGCATGTGAATTCTTAAAAAAAAATCAGAACATGTAACACCAGCTACAACCAGATACAGGAGTTCATGCTGAGCCCCCAGACAAGGTGACTTTATTTGAAATAATCTCAGAATTTTACCTGCCAGGCATACAGATGTGGCTGACCACAGACTCATGCACAAAGAGTTGGTTCACTTCCTGTCACAAGATCTTTATTAAAAGACAGGACAGTGATTACAGACTTTGACCACATTATGAAGATTTAACTAAAGCACCAAACCACCCTCTGAGAGTTTTGTCTGAGAGAGAGAGAGAGAGAGGTGTTGGAGGCTTTGGCCTTGTATATTTAAACAATGAAAACAATGACCTTGAAGGATTATATTCCTCAGATTAACAGGAAGGAAATGTAGCTCATCGTTACTCTAATTTCATATTTTTAAACTTAGGAAGCAAGAAGTGAAAAAAAAAACATTTTAATAGACTTTTTCCTTCTTAAAAAAAGCATCATTTAAGGCTCTTTTTTAATTTTACTATTGTTTTAATATTTAAGGAGTGTTTTAGTCTGATAGAAAAGAAAAGTATCCAGTTTTAAGTAATTACTTCCTTGTGGACATTCTAGTATTTGTTGACTAAATTTCATGAATATTCAAAATCACAGGCTAGTGGTTTTATATGGTACAGATTTTCTTCTTAGCACAATACTGTCCTAAACAACATTAATCACCCATCACTAAGCTGGGTTTAGGAAGTAGGAGATAAGTTAGTTTCCACCAGGATTCACTCTGTTCACAGTTCTGCGAGTAACTTGTTGAACCAACATTCACGCAAGGTGAAATTTCCAAGTCACCCTGTACATTGGAAAACAGTGTACCTGAATGGATGAAACATTATTTTGAATGGATTTTTGCCATAATGAACTGGTCCTTTAGACATTCTTTTATGTTTTGATGTGAAACCTGGGGATGTTATAAGAAATAACAGCATTTAGACTATTTAAAAAAGTATGCATGTTGTGGTGGTAAAAATCCTAAGTGAGGGGGATCAGGTAAAATACCATTCTGTCAATTCTCTTTTGACTTAAATCCTATTTCTCAGAAAATAGGAGAATCATCTGAATCATCAGTTCTGAAGATAGTCTACATGTATCTTTACATGTATTTATTTGTTTGGTCATACTGATTCATATCAAACTGCTATTTTATATATAAAAGTGGAAAGTCTGACATGATAACCAAAAAACAAATGAAACAAAAACTCATGTTCATACAAAAGAACTAAAAATAAAGATAAGCTACTTAGCATGTTCAATAATGACATAACAGATTCTTTCCTGGGATTACATGGAAATTAGAGACAAATGCCAAATGTGACAAAGAGGGACTGGAGCAGGAAGGGCTGTATCTGTAGATGTAGCTCAGGGTCCAGGCCAGCAAAGACAGTTTATGAGTCTTGTTCACTCACTGTGAAAGCAAAGGCCTTCCATTGCCCCAGGTGCTGAGTGTGGAGGACTCTTACAAGTTTGATTATAAAAAATATTTCTTGAGTATATGCTGGCATATGCTGCAGAGGAAGGGGGTTGAGCATATGAAAGCTGTATTGTACATACCTTGACAAGTTCAAGGGGAATTGCTCAGCGAAGGGTCTTCCATAAACTGAAAAATAATCTGCTCACTGTATTAAGAGGGGACAGTGGGAACCATCTTCTCTTCATAATTCCCTTGCTCCAGAAGCAGTACTTACAGTAATCAATGCAGCATGAAAACATATATTGTTTCAATTCACTTTGAACATATTCATATACTAATTTCTGTAAGTGCACATGTATTTACAAACCTCAACACGTAACTAACTCTTTGTGTTCCACTGAAACATTTTGTTCTCTGACCTCAGATAACAATGCACCTTCATTTTCAGAAGCTACTACCTCTTCTGATGCTGGAGTTCTCAGGAATGAACTGTCCCTGGTCACAGTGGGTTAGGAGGAGAGAGCATTAGCTGCATTTGTAAAATTCGCTGTGTGTCCCTGGCGTTCATGTCAGGAAGGAGAAGGACGGTGACTCTAAACCGGCCAATGAAGACATGTGGATTCAGAGAAAGTTGTGTTGCTCTTAGAAATGCTACACTTTAGTTTCTTGCGGATGACTAACAGTGGTGAAAATTATAATTAGAGATTATGCAAGATCCAAAAGGAAATGCCATTTCTGTGTCATAAAAGCAATGTGGGTTCTACCTGTTCCCTCCTGGGCTGAGTTGTTTGATCAGCTTTTCCTGGTCTCTGTGGATGTCCTTATGAGTCTAATTGAAGGACTCTTGTTCTCTTTTTATTTTTGCTCTATGAAAAATGTATTGGAGATGTCTTATAATGAACTTTGATATGGTGAAATGATAATAATGTCCTAATTATATATAAAAATGTAATTACACTTGCTTCTATTATAGAAAAACTCCCTTTATAATGAAGTGTTATGTTGGAAAAAGATTTTCATTACAGGAGAATTCCTTGACTTGTTAATTTGAACTCTGATTCATCACTTTAATATTAAAAAAGTTCTTTGTAAGTTACTTTTGATGTGTCTCATTTATGGTTCATTTCACTTCCTGGGCACCACAAGGAGCCCGTATCCAAACTTCTTTGAAAGACACTTAAAAATACATCTTTCAAAAAGAAGTTCTGCAGAGTGAAGCAGCAACAGGCAAGTAAAATATTACTGACTTTCTCTTGTACTGGGCTGGAAGACTTTTGTTTTAAAATTCAAAAAAATTCTATTTATACATGGCTTCTTAGAGGTTTGAAGCATCAGTGCACCAGACAGTGATATGAGGCTATTTAAGATTGATGTTTCACCATGGATTATTCTTACAGGTCTTCAAGTGGTTTGAAGCTTTTTCTGCCTTTAGGGTTGCTCAGCTCATCATTTTGGCAAAATTTAGGGCAAAACTGAAACTCTCAATCAATCTGTCTTTTTTGCTATTCATCATGAATCTGGTCAGATAGGAAATGATTAGAACCATTGTTTAAAGTCAGTTTCAGTTTTAAAAGTATTTAGTTATGAAGCTGAATCCATTCCCCAGATCACCAGAAATAAATGTGTACCACCAGAAACTCCCAAATAAATACACTAAGCCTTATGTTAATTAAAAATATCTAGCCAATAATATCTCAGACTTGTTACTAGCTAACTCTTACATTTAAATTAACCCATATATCTTACCTATGCTTTGCTATGTGGCTTGGTACCTTTTCTCAGTACAGCATGTCCATTTAATTCTTCCTCTGTCTGCTGGAGTCTCCTCAGACTCCGCCCTTCCTCCCAGCATTCTCAGTCTGGCTCTCCTGCCTAACCTTATCCTGTTCAGCTATTGGCCAGTCAGCTTCTTTATTAACCAATGAGAGTAATACATATTCACAATGTACAGAAAGGTTATTCCACAGCACATATATACTGCTCATAAGAAAAGAGAAGTCTAGCTATGAACTGTGAGAATCAACAAGAGAATTTAATTGAAATAGAGAAAACATTGAAAAGTGTGACATAAAAGAGTGTTCTCAAACCACCACGGAATGTTATTATTTATTTATTTATTTATTTATTTATTTATTTATTTTAGGGCATCAACTTCCAGATATTAAGTAAGAGTCACTCTTTTAAAAGATAATGCATGTTTTCAAGTGGTAGGATTTTAGAATTAAAACTGGCATTTAAGCAGGTTTTTTGTTTGTTTACACCATAATCTTCACCTGTTTGTTTGCTGATTGTCTATAGGTAGTGAAAATCTTGAGTGTCTTAAAAGACTCTACTTTTAATTCCTGCTCAGTATTTCATCTCTAGAAATGTTACTGTCCCTTAACGATGGGGGATAAGGGTTGTTGTGTTTTGTTCCTCTCTTTTAATTGTCCTGGCCACATATTCAAGCTCTCAGGAACTGCTCAAGATTCTGTTTTCAGGGTTTTGATCCAACCCATGGCCATGCCCACTCTAAAATTCCCATCTCTCTCTGGAGTCCTGGCCATGGCCTCCTTGACTCTTTGCTTTACAACAAGTCTGACCTAGCAATTCATGGAACACACCATGCCACTTCTGTGTCTATCCCTTTCCACTGTCCCTGGGCTTAACTGGAACCAAAGACTGGAAATGGTCTGATTCCCTTATTACCAACCATACTTCCTCAAATAGACTTCTTGTTTCCTCAAAATACCAAATTGCTCTCTTCACTTGAAGTACCCTTTCCCTAAAAGTAGCTGGATCTCTTCAGAGACCAGTTTTACTGTCACCTTTAAAGGAATGCCTGGTGGCTAAACTCTTAGTCCTACATTCAGGCACCTCTCCAATTCTCACTCAGCTGTTTGCTTCTTATATTTCTACCCCCGTATAATGCAGTACCTGGAAACACTAGAGGCTAAGGGGTGGTCTCCAAGCACACTCTTCCTCCGTCCCTGACTCTAAGGGCCTGCCCCTCCTGGTTCTCCCAGGCTCCCTCCATGTTTCAACCTCCAGCCTTGTCATGCTCTTTTCCACTCACCCGCCAATTCTCACTTTCTTTCCTGCCTTTTACCTAATCCAATTGTCTCCTCCTACAGAACATCGCTCTGTGTTCTGCATTTAGAATAAATGCCTATGAGTTCTAGATGAGAGGTTTTTCTCACCACACATTTCGTTTTAATAAGAGTTTTTTTTTTTTTTTTTTAGTTTTTGAGTGTTTTGCTTGTGTGTGTGTGTGTGTGTGTGTGTGTGTGTGTGTGTGTGTGTTGCCCAAGAAGACCAGAAAAAGACATTACATTTCCAAGAACAGGAAATGTAAGTAATTGTGAGCCACCATGTGAGTGCTGGGAACTGAATCATGGACCTCTGCAAGAGCAGCAAGTATTCTTAACTGCTGAGTCATCTGTCCAGCCCACATTCTTAAATTTTTAAGCATTTAAATCCTCTTCTTTCCTCCCTGCCAGCAAAATTTTTAACTCAATAGGCAGATAGTATACCTATTCATGAAAAAAAAACTGACAAATAACTCAATGATTTCCTATATCAAAATTTTAGGGCTAGAAAGATGGCTCAGTGGTTAAGAGCACTGACCGTTCTTCAGGAGAACCTGAGTTCGATTCCCAGCATCCACATGGCAGCTAACAACTGTCTGTAATTCCAAGATCTGATATCCTCACACAGTTATACATGCAGGCAAAACACAAATTCACATAAAATAAAATAAATATTTTAAAAAAGATTTATTAAGAGCTCTCAGGCCATTGTTATTTGTTGAATTGAGCTTTAACACACTAGTTAATGTACAGTGTTCATATCTGTCTGTTTCCCAGCTAATGACAACCTGAGAATATCCATGTTTCCTCCACTCAACTTCTATCTTTCTCTAAGTGAAAATAATTCAGAGTTTGTGGACAGCCATGGTGAATGCAAATGACACTGTAAGAACGGTGACGTTCCAGCTACCGCATCTCATAAGTCCCAACACTATGATGCTTGATATGGACAGAAAGAAGACACATGCCAAGAAAATACATTTTTAAATTATAAGGGTGGGATTTCTAATTACTATGGGAATATTATGATTAGAGAGGTTACTTTATGTCCCATTCAGAAGAGTAGAAGCAGTGATGGACGCATTCATTCCTGACAACATCTCATTGTTTTTTGTTTTTTGGTTTTTTTTTTTGATATTTTCAAGTTTTTATGTCTTTACTTGTGGAATCTTTCAAGTTTCCACTTTTGGAGCATTACTGGATGGATGGATGAGTGGGCAGGTGGATGAATGGGTGGCCTTCCATTCTATTTTAAAACCCCATATTTGATCCAAAAGATATAACGCAAACCAAAACTAACTTTGGAACTTCTGAGAATATGTGCATTTGCTATGGGACTAGAATTCAAACTAAACTGTCCCAAATGAAATAGAAAGTCCCCAGTGGAGGTACACCACTAACATGGGGGCACATCCATTATTAGATTCCTGATTCTTCTACCTGTGTTCCCTATTCTTAGATGTGCCTTTGGAACACAGAGCCCATCTTGTCTGCTAGAGTGGGACCCAGAGAGCCATGTTATGAGAGCTAAAAAGAAGATCAAGAACATGTCTCAGATAAGTCAGACACTTAAGTTTTCCTGGAATCCTATCCAAGTCATGAATTTTTCTACTTACATTGTCAATGAAATCTTTGACAAACAAATGTACAAGGACATTAAGAAAATTAGTGGGGCTGGAGAGATGGCTCAGTGGTTAAGAGCACTGACTGCTCTTCCAGAGGACCGGGGTTCAATTGCCAGCACCCACATGGCAGCTCACAACTGTCTGTAGTTCCATTTCCAGACAAATAAATAAATAAACTTTAAAAGATACAAAATTAGTATTTGACTAATAGATGAAACCATCCTTTGCCCATGTTTTTATTGTGAGTGACAAATTAAGCCTTACAGTTAAGATGGTTATAAGTCACAGGTACTGGGCTTTACCTGCAAGCTGTCCATGTGGTTGGTCCCATTCTATAAAACCAAGTTTCTCTTCTATAAGTAATAGAAAAGTGGCTTCATCTGCAACTTGACAATGGACAATTGCAAAAGAAAAGCTAAATAGAGCATGAAGACTTTTCAGATGCTTCTAGAAGGACACTACCCAGATATTTGTGTATCATTTACTACATCAAATGTTTGTGGAGGATGGTGGTTCTAAAGCCTTTGTCCTTAACATATTATTTTCCAGATATTCCCATGACATTTGTGGAAGAAAAGAAGGAAGGAAGAGGGGGAAGCAAATAAGGAGGAAGGAACAAAGGGAGGAGAGAGCTGAAATAAGAAAACTGGACCCTTTGTGTGTAGTAAACCTCCTTGCCACAGTTTGCATCTTGGAATTTGGGGAATTGCTAGAAGTCTTTAGTCTTTGAGACTTCATGTGGCTGGCTCATCAGGATGATGAAAGCCCTTGATGAAGAAGCAGGGCCATGTTTGAAGAGCCAAGGGCTCCTGTTATCCTGAATTATTAAGCAGTCCGCATTCAGCGGGCTGCTGCCTGCCTGCCTGCCTGCCTTCAGCAGGTGGTGGCCCTCTAACTTCTCTGTGGTGCGGCTGCTTACAGCCTCCCCAGAGCTCACAACAGCCATTTGCTTGAGTTAAGACAGACACTGTCATTACTGTAAGCAGGACTTCACAGAAGCCTTCCTTGCTAAATGCTTGAACCATCTGAGTAGCACCAGCCGGCTGCTGCAGTTATTAATAATGCATCTGTGCTTATCAATAGCTTTGGTGACTAGTATTTAGAAGCTTGCTCAGAAGGACTGGGATGGATGTTTTGTCCACATCAGTTAGCTTCATTCTGTCAGTTCCTGATGTTGACATTGTGCCCAACTGTGCTCTGAAAAGCAGAGGTGCCAACACAAGATTGAGCTGCTTGTTTCCTTGCTTTGGAGTGTGTCTTGACACAGCTGAGCCATTGTGTTTGGATTCTCTCTTCCTCCCAAGGTTACTTTAAGAAAAACATTTCCAGGCTCTTTACCTGGATCTTGCTGTAGATTTTTAGTTTTGGAAGCACCTCTTCTCATGAAGCAAGCTGACACTTTCTCACCCTTGACTTGAGGAAGTCTACTATGAAGTTCAGCTGACTGCTTCTTTAGTAACGTCTGTATGCTTTTCCTGAAAAGCAATGCAGAAGCAGAGGGCGCTCTGAAGACTGTGGTCTCAGTGACAGAAAGCAAAGCTGTGAAAATGCACCCATCACAGTGATTTCTGTGTTAGAGGGGAATGTATTCATAGAGCAACTTTTTCAATTGTCTCAAGATTTCCTTGCTAAAGGTCATGTGTCAATGTTGCTTGTTAAAATATATAACTTTACAAATGTTGCCAATAGAACTGATGTTAGAAGACTCATTTTAATAGAGAAATTGTGCAGAAGGAAGCATAGGAACTTTCCTAGAGTAACGTACACAGAGGTACACCATACATATTAGAACATATGTACAATGCATCTATGTGTAAATTGCCAACATGAATGCAGAATTCAGGCTGCATATATAATCCATTGAGCATCCTTTGCTATGCTGTATTTTCTTTTTTACAAAGATGAAACATGTGATAGTTCAAATGTCATCCTGAGGCCCATATCCTAATCCACAGGAAAGCAAGAAAAAAATTAAAGCCACTTAACTGGATGGAACTTGTGTGGCAAATATGATGACATTTGTTGCACGAATCTTTTTAATAAAAATCTGGAGCCAGATAAAAGATCAGAGAGAGAGAGAGAACAAGCCACTTCTCACCTGGCCAACTCTTTAGGCTGAAAGGGGAAGATCCTGTCGACATGAATCCTCAGACCGAATGCTTCTGAATCTTCAGCCAAAAGGGAAGGGAGTTGGGTAACTGTCTCCTCTAGCTTTACATACCTTTCTTTGCCCAGCCATAACACTTCCTGCCTGATTTAAGCTTCTTAGTGCTGGGGTTAAAGGCACAAGTGTGTGTGTGTGTGTGTGTGTGTGTGTGTGTGTGTGTCTCAAGTACTGTGAGTAGAGGCATGGAATCTATTTCTCTGATGGATTTAATCAATCTCATGTAATCCAGTGTGGTCTTGAACTCACAAAGATCCAAAGGGATCTCTGCTTCTGCCTCCAGAGTGCTAGGATTAAAGGCATGTGCCACCACTCCGTGACCTCTATAGCTAACTCTGACCTCTGATCTTCAGGCAAACTTTAGTAGATACAAAATCTATCACCACAGTTCTTAGGTTGTGACTATCCTGATTATCCAAGTGGGCCTAATGTAATCACAAGGGTCAGTAAATGGGGACTAGTGAGGGAGAAGAGTTAGCATCAGAGATACATTTCTGGGACAATGCGTTCCCTTGCTGGTAAGGTTTTACAGATGAAAGAGTCATGAATCAAGGGATACAGGCATCCTCCAAAAACCAGAAAAAGAAAGAAAAAGACTTCCAGTAGAAGTCTTCTAACAGCATGATTTTAATTTAGTGTGACCCCCTTCAGATTTCTCGTCTCTAGAGCTAAATATAAGCAAGTTTGTGGTTCTTAAATCCGTTCAGTTTGTGAAATATGTCACATAATAAAAGAAACTAATATAAAATGGTTTCTAGAAAAAAATGTTTTCTTACCTCCATCCACAAGAGCATTATGGTAAGCATGTATATGTGTGCATGCGTGAACACACACACTAAACACATATACAAAAACAATAAATAGAAGAAAATATTAAGATGATAATAAAAAGATCAAGTTGAAATGACAAGCACAGCCACAAAAATGTTCTCTCTTCCACACCGATGATGCCATAGCAGATTTGAAAGCAAGTAGCACCATTTATCAAAGAAAATATTTCTCAAATTTTCTCATGAAGAAATTTGCCTTCTTGGGACTTTCTTTAGAGGACATAGATACAAATTCTTAACACAGATGAAAGAAATGACATGTTTTTTAAAAGTAGAATCAAAAATATGTAACAGTTTGGGATACATAAATAAATTATGGAATATAGTTACATTATGTTTGAAGAGAAAGCAATTAATGTTCTGGAAGCATCCTGAGACAAAGAGAGACCTCATGGTTCTTGAAAAACAAATAGACACATAGATATTAAAGATAAGCTTGCATAGTAGTATGACTTCATAGTGCGGAGTATAAACATTTATATACATTTGTATGTATGGGATGGGAAAGATGCTGAGGGCTTTCTGCACCAGAGCACAGGAAAGCCAGGGCACAGCACAGGGAGCCTGTCCGTCAGGGACTTCCTGCTTTGACTTTCCAAATTCTGATGGGTATTGAAGTTACAGAAAACCCACTGGACAGAGGAAAGTGCTGCAGTGTGTCATCACCTGAGTTGATCACTCTCTCTCCCTCCAGATGCCACTGCCTTTTATTCAAGTCAATTGATAAATTCCTAGGTCACAAGTTATCAAAGAACTCATTTTATTTTAAGCTATCTAGTAAATTAAATGGGTTTGAAATGATTTTAGACATATGCATGTGTTTATATTTCCTGTGTATACATATTTGATTTCATATATATTACAGGTGTATATGTAAAGCATATACAAAGCTTTAATTGATTTATGGTAAAATATATAGAATTTAAACTTTCAAAGGTCAATACTTTGTTAAGCACATGCTCTTTTTATCTTTTTTAAATTTATTTTGTATTTATCAAGAAAAACAGTAAAATGAATTTAAAATGCTGATAAGTTAACAATAACTATAAAGAAAATAAAAATCATAAGCATCAAGGGTGATAATGCAAATAAGTTTGCTACACATAAAATTACTTTGTGTTCAGCTTTCCCTCTGAATTTTTTTTTCGATCCCTGTATATCCTTATTCACGGTCCCTTCCCCCTCCCGCCACATCAAGTCATTTTTTCTTCTCCACAACTCCCCATCCCCTCCCTGGGTAGGCAGCAGACAGTCCCATGGTCCCACTGACCCAATAATGCTTAGTTCAGTCTCCACTCCTGGCAAATCCAGTTTTGTCCTCCCTCCCTCAAGAGTGAGTCAGGTGTTCCTATAGTTGGAGTGGGGTCCGAAGGGTCAGTCCAGGGTGTTTCTGATCCCAAGCTGTTCAGTGGTTGTGGTTTGCAGCTTGGGCATGCTTGGCTTTTTTCTTGTTTGTTTGTTTAGAGACCACTAATGAGTGAGGACATCCCCTGCTTATCTTTCTGAGTTTGTGATACCTCGCTCAGGAGGATATTCTCCAAATCCATCCATTTGCCTGCAAATTTTAGGATATCATTTTTTTCTTACTGCTGAGTAGTATTCCATTGAGTAGATGTACCACAGTTTGTTAATCCATTCTTCAGTTGAGGGACATCTAGGTTGTTTTCAAGTTCTTGCTATTACAAATAATGCTGCTATGAACATAGTTGAGCTAATACCTTTGAAGTATGAATGTGCATCTTTAGGGTATACACCCAGAAGTGGTATTGCTGGGTCCTTGGGGAGATTGATTCTCCATTTTCTGAGAATCTGCATTCCAAAGTGGCTGAACAAGCTTACACTCCCACCAACAATGGAGGAGTGTTCCCCTTGATCCGCATCCTCTCCAACATAGGCTGTCATCTGTGCATTTTATCTTAGTCAATCTAACAGGTGTTAGGTGATATCTCAAAGTTGTTTTGATTTGCATTTCGCTGATGGCTAAAGATGATGAGCACTTTTTCAGGTGCCTTTCAGCCATTCGAAATTCCTCTGCTGAGAATTCCCTTTTTAGATCTGAATCCCATTTTTTGATTGGGTTATTCAAGGTTTTGGGCTCTAGATTCTTGAGCTCTTTATATATCTTAGAGATCAGTCCTGTATCACTTGTAGGGTTGGTGAAAATCTTTTCCCATTCTGTAGGCTGTCATTTTGTCCTATTGACAGTGTCCTTGGCTTTACAGAAGCTTCCTAGCATCAGGAGATCCCACTTATTGATTGTTGATCTTAGTGTCTGTGCCACTGATGTCATATTTCCCTCTGAAATATGACAATTGCCTGTGCCAATTCATAGAAGTGTATTTCCCACTTTCTTTTCTATCAAGTTCAAAGTGGCTGGGTTTATGTTGAGGTCTTTGATCCACTTGGATTTGAGTTTTATGCAGGGTGACAGGCAATCTATTTGCATTTTCCTACACACTTCCATCCAGCTATGCCAACACCATTTGTTAAATATACTATCTTTTTTCCATTGAATGTTTTGGGCCTCTGTCAAAGATCAGGTGTTCATAGGTTTTTGGGTTAATGTCTGGATCCTCAATTCTATTCCATTGATCCACAAGTCTGTTTTTATGCCAGTTCCAGGCTGTTTTTATTACTGTAGCTCTATAGTATAACTTGAAGTCAGGGATGGTGATACCTTTTGAGGTTCTTTGGTTGAGTAAAATTGTTTTGGCAATCCAAGCACATGCTCTCTTAAAGTGACGTTTCAATGTTGCCGTGACAGGAATGGCTGGTGAATTATACATGTTTCTTATAGTTTTAAACAAGCAATTTTAAAAGACTTTTAAAATTAATTTCTTCCTCCATTTTTCCCCAAGGAAAAAGAAGTTCAGAATTTAATGCAATTTAAAAGTTGAAATTTTAAGTTTGTTGGAATTTTTTTTAAAAACTGACATCTATTTTTTCATCTGTTTTACTGTCTATAAAACTGTTTAAACTTCTGTGATGGGTGATGGTTTGAGGTGGAAAGGCAGGAGCCCAAAGGGAGGCCGGGAAGAGAGTGATAAGCCACACTATTGAGCTCTTCCATTTCAAACACTAAATGAGGATTGTAGATGGAAAAAAAAAATGGAAAGAAAAAAAGTCAGAGAGAGACAATGCATAAGAATAGGCTGACATGTACAGAAACTGGATCTGATAAAAACGGCTGGAGAGAGACCAAGAATGTTGGATGCTCAAAAGAGAATTAGGGAGAGCCTGCTAAGATCACTAGAAAGCCTGTTGTCTGTTCTGGTACACATACCTCCTTTGGTTCTAATCTATCTGGAAAAGTCTGATATGCACCAAGGCTGGTATTTATTTTGGCAAATAAAAATGTCAGGGAACAATTTAGCATAAGCCAAAAAAGGGCACACCCAAGAGTTCCAGTTACTCCAGAAAACTTG
Source organism: Sigmodon hispidus (assembly GCA_004025045.1). Classification (NCBI taxonomy): domain Eukaryota; kingdom Metazoa; phylum Chordata; class Mammalia; order Rodentia; family Cricetidae; genus Sigmodon; species Sigmodon hispidus. The sequence continues at coordinate 60,953 of PVIH01004124.1, forward strand.
GAATCCAAAGATACTTGATAATTCTAACCTTTTTCCTGGGCTCCAACCTACACCTAAGGAACTCTGGGCGAAGGTCAGGGACACCAAGTTTCTTGCTGCAGTAGACATGGGCCCAGATTTTGTGGATCACCAAGGCCTGTGCTAACACCTACTTTGCATACAGTTTGATTGAGACTTAAAGTTCTTGGTAAATTTCTGTACATCTTATGCATACTTGGAGATTTTTTAAGGCTGCCAATAAAAGCATTTCCTAAATACTTATGACATGAAAAGTGATACACCATGTACACATCAATTCATAAGTAATAACCATCATGTGTGCCTAAACACACACATTTAAAGTTGTAACAATATAATGAAGCCAAAGATTATGCTGTGCAATTAAAATTGAGAAGCAAAGAAGCCAACTGTACATATGATAAACTCCTTCCCTATTGCCACTGATTGTTCCCTCTCATTAGGCCAGGTAAGAAGAGCCTCTTGGCTTTCTGCCTCGGCACTCTCATCACTAAAGCCTGCTCTTTACTTCCTTGCTAAATTAATCATAACGAGGCAGAGCTCAATGCCCAGCACAGACAGGCAGGCTCTCAAGAAACACTTGTTATGTGAACAAATCCATCAGTGATCCTTTCCTATTACACACAAATATTTCAGCATCTCATTATTATCTATTTATCTTCCTAGCATTCTATCTCATTATATCTTGTTATTATTTAGTATGTTTCAAGGTCCACCCTGCTCATATTCTTATCTCTTACTCTGTATTCCTTTTTCACTAGATGTTTCTTAATTCCACCCCAGAGGTTTGACTTTGTCCATTTTTTCAGAGCATTTATCAGGTACCAACAGCTTTTTCTCTCCAAGACCCCCCAACAATACACCCCCACAATAACCCCCACACAATAAACCCCCACAATAACCTGTCACAATAACCCCACACACAATAACCCACACACACAATAATCCCCATACACAATAATCCTCCACAATACCCCCACACACAATAACACCCCCCACAATACCCCACACAATAACCCCACACACAATAACCCCCACACACACAATAACTCACACACACAGTAATCCCCATACACAATAACCCCCCACAATACCCCCACACACAATAACACCCCCACAATACTCCCTCACACAATAACCTCATACACAATAACCCACACACACAATAACCCCACATACAATAACCACACATACAATAACATCCCCACACACAATAAGCCCCCCCACAATAACCCCTGCACACAATAAGACTCCCACAATAACCCACACACACAATAACCCCCTCACACACACAGTAACCCTCCACAATACCCATACACACACAATACCCTCCCACAATAACCCCACACACACAATAACCACCATCCACACAATAACTCACACATAATAACCCCCACACAATAACACACACACAATAACTCCCACACAATAACCCTCCACAGTAACACCACCACAATAGCCCTCTGCAAGAACATACACACAATAACCCACACACACACAATAACTCCCCCACACACACACAATAACCCCCCCCACACACACAATAACCTCACTGGATCTTCCACGTAAATTCTGTCCCCTGCTTCTCACAGCATTAGTTTTTTCACCCACAGTCAAGGGATTTGTACCACTGGCTATCTGTCCAGTGCCATGTAAGGTCAGTGTCCTGTCCTTCTATGCGACAATAGAATCCACTGTACCTATTTTAAACATGATGATATTCATCACAGGCCTTTCTATAGCTCCCAAGATTTCTGGGATGGCCAGTGTACCAAACGTAGGCTGTTCACATTCAAGAGCCTGAAAAGACGTACTTGTCTATATTAAGAAAATCAGTAGCATAGAAATTCTATTGCTATTGCCTCCTCTCGACCTCAAGTAGAATCTCTTCTAATGACTTGAGAAAAATCGATGTTTCCACTAGACAGTCTCTCCACACATGATCTCAAGTTCATACTGCTCCCTCTCATTTTCATTTTCACTTTCTTGGAGGTGCACTTACTTGGAGAAGCCCAGTGTTCATATGGAATTTCAGCCATAAGAGAAGACACAGTAGGAGTGGTTCAGTTAGAAGGGTATGGATTCACGCAGTCCACAGTGACTACCCATTTGCTAGGCCTGCTGAACATATAATTCATTCCTACCCATCTTCATACCGCTTGTTTGCCCATTAGAAAAAACCTGCCCATTGAGCACATGGTCAATGAAGAAATGCATATCTGAATTTGGGACGAGTGCCCCAGAATCAAGGCCAAAGGCAAAGCAGTGCTTGGAGAGGAGCAGCAGACAGCTAAAACCTCAGTATTTCTTCTAAGGAATCATTTGAGTCACCAAATCATTAAGTCACTGAACTGTCACTTTTTAAACTAGGTGATGAGTTTATGAGGATATGAGACGTGAGGACAGAGGTGGGGCCCTTGCAAGCTGCCTGGTCTCTGTTGCCAACAGTAAAAAGCTGCTGGACACTGCTGTGCTTCAAGAAAATGCAGTGTTCAACTGGCCCTTCCCAAGATGGACGTCTGGAGTCCAGAGCATTGACCTCCAAAGTTCATGATATTCATAGATCATAGATTTATAATTCACTGGGATAGTTTTCCTTACATTTTCTCTTCAAACTCTACGTAAGGGAACATTATCAAATTAAATATAATCCTACTTTCTGGCTGAGAGCACAGACTTTGACAGAGCAGAAAAACTCCAAGAGAGTAAAAGATGAGTGTTCATATTAATTATTACTTAAGCAGAAGCTACTGATAATTAAAATTAACACTTCTAAACTATTTAAATAACTAGATTTATCCATAATACCACTATAGTCATCATTGTAAAAGATTCCCCTCCATACACATAATCCTGACCAAGAGATATTGTCATCTCTAAGTCCTCAGTTCCCTGAGAAGCAGAAACTGTTTGCTTAGTCATTTCTACCTTCCCTAATAAGCTAGGAACAGAGGCTCGCTCCAACTCCAGAGTTATCAAAGAATCTAAAGGCATCTTCTGGGATGAGACCTAATGAAAGTTGTGGTACTAAACTGTTAATTTAATGGACACTAATGAAATATTTCAAAGAATTGTACAAGTGTGTTTTTGCTTAGTCAAATATTAATTTGGTAAAGAGAGCAGAGGAAAAGCAGTTGCTTAGGAAAAGTTCTTGGTAGTTCACCACTGACAATTCTGAAAGAAAGGTGTAAACACCTGTTGCTGGCACAAAGGCCTGAAGAATCCATTTCCAGTTAATCTCATCAATTGGACTGTTGATGGAAGCCATTCACAGAGAAACCAAGGAGAGGAGACATGGCAATAATTCTACTCAAACTTACAGAACTATTAAAGTGACATTCCAGAGCTCAAAGAATTTTTAAGAGCTCAATGTCATTTGATATTAAGAATAAATATCATCCACGGCCGTTACCTCATTCTCCACACAAGTTCTTGTGTAGTTTCTTTCATTTGGATCAAATTCATAAATGTAGTGGGCTTGGGGCTGTGAAGCATCACTGCATATACACTGCCAACATTTAAAGATGGTTTTGGGAAGGTTGATTTAGGATTGTGACTTCTGGTTACTGGCTTGGAGTCTTTAGCACGTTGCTTCATTTTTAATAAGTCTCCATATATGTTCAAAATAGTTTATGAGGCCTTAGAGGATAATGAGGCAGGAGATGATTTACCTGGAGTCCACTAAAGTGTGGAACAATCAGACCAAACCCTGCTGAGTTTCATGCCTCTGTGCTACCCAATCCCGGGAAAGCTTCCTGCTTCACAAATCCCTCCATTAAACACTGAGCCTTACATCCGAGTGTCTTAACTGTTCACTGAACTTAAAGGCCTTCCTCACAGTTTCCCTTAGAGTGCATCATTTCAGTGCTGATTGCCTACAGTTAAGGCAAGGGAATCCAATAACATGAAACTATTTTAATAATTTTTAAAGGAAGTTTAAACGATACACACTCTATCAGGGTCGAAGAGAGCGATGCTGGGTCGAAGGGCAACAGGTTGCTAATAAATACAATAGTTTAAGAAAGTGCTGTTGCTGTCATGGAAAAACTATATTCTGGGGAAAATAATACTACTGTAATTCATTTTTGAGAGCTATTGAGACTTCTTGGAAGAAGAATGTAGTTATTAAAGGCAAAAGTACACAATATGTTGTAATGAAATGTTTGTGCTTCCCACTTTGTTAGATGCTTTGTGGCCTCTGGGGAAATTCCATCTCACACAGAAGCAACGTTTGCACAGGGTGTGTCAGGAGGAGTGTGCAGAGCAGTGTTCAAAAGATGAAGCTGCTGCAGCTTCAGCACGTTCTAGTTAAAACATCAACAAGAACTCTTGGACACACGCTTAACGCAGATGGGTGAGCACAAGGAACTGTGCTGTGGCATTCTTCTGTTCTATTGAAATGCCTTTTCCCCCCTTCACTAAATTCTAAAAATTACAAATTGTGGATTCTGCTTCAAGTACAACATGATTGAGAAAAGCAGATAATATAAACCAGCGAGATTATCTGAAAAGGTTCTCAGTTCTAAATTTCCCTACCACAGTCAGCTAACAGCATATTTATGACTCTGAGAAGCCAAAAGGTTAATAGTCTAGAATGTGCTCACTGCCCAATGTATAGAATTTTGAAAGTAAGTATATTCAAGAAGCAAAGAAATACACAAAGATATCTGATTCTTAAGAAATGGGAAAATCCACTCAGGAGAAATACCCAAAACTAGCAGGAGTACCTTGATGGATTCTTGAGTGACACATCGTTACATGAGAAAGGAGAAGGGACAATGTGGTGGAGGAAACTCCAGAAGCCCTAACCACACCACACCCTCTTCTGCTCCCTAGATCCTTGGCTCCTCCCCCTGGGCAGAAGGGGCTTCCCCATTTTTATGATCTAAACATACATATTATTGCAGGGCTTCTAAGGAAAACAATGAGAAAATATAAAATGAAATCATAATCAAAACCAATATTAACAGAAAAATGTTAATGACTATGGGTTCCTGGTTTATAGCCTTCCAGATAAAATATTAACACCTGGATCCTTTGGCAGATTTCTAATAAAGCATTCCTTTACCTCAAGAATAATTCTTTTTCTCCTCAGGAAGTATCTTAAACTTAATGGTTTTCTCTAGGGCTGGAATTTCAGTTAGTAGCTTTAATCACCTGAAAAGTGTGAGTTGGAGATCCTCCTTCAAAGCCACACCCTTCATGTGCTCATCAGACTAAAAAACAAAAAAAACAAAAAAACAAAAAAACAAAAAAAAAAAAACACAAAACAAAACCAAAAATAAAACCTTCAGGCTCCTCTGTAGAACACATTGGTGGTCATACAAAGTGCACACATTGAAGCTGGAAAGACATGGTACCTAAGCATCCATTTTATTATTGAACTGAATATAATATGTCTTGACTCCTTTATTGGCTACTCAGAGGTGGTGTTTAAAATGAAACTTGTGCACAGGACAGAGGAAGGTCCAGGATGTGACAAGCCTTCCGTAGTGAGCCCCCACTCCTTCTAGACTTCCCTGCATGCAGTTGTCAAACCAAGGTGGCATTAGTGTGCCTATGATCTGCTGCAAGGAATAATTTAATACATTGTAGTATAACAGTGACTAGGACAACTTTCCCAGAACAAAACATTCCATTTTCTCATGCCTTCCTTTATTTGGCTCCCAGAAGCCTCACCACTTTTGTGTGGGCCAGTGATCCTGCCTTTTGAATTGCACTCAGTAGTTTTGTGGACTTGGTTGAGGTCCTAGCTTTCTCACTGTATGGATGAGATGAGAGTTTACACATGTAAGCTCTTATAACAGTGGCTGTCCTCTAATACACTATCCATGGTGTTCCCACTGTTATCCCTCTGTCCTTTAAGGCTCAAGTCTATCGCTAGGGCTGCTGTGAGCACCGGCCTTAGGAGGAATGAAGTGCTTCTCTGTTAAGAATGCTTCTAGAGTTTCCACCTGCTAATTGCATCTTGGTCTCTATGTATACTTCTCACCATCAACAGCAGGCAGATCAAGAACAGAAATGTTCATACGGAACATGATCCTCATGATCATACGGAAAAAGCTTAAGTATTTCTGATAAAAAAAAAAAAAAAAACAACTGGTTTTGCTACAGAAATCACTGTTGGGTACCAGCCATGATCAGCCATCTTCTATGCTCCTCCATCACCATCCTCTACCTGGCAGTCCCCTGATAGAACACACAGACAATAGTCATTCTGTCACTGTTCATGGTTCCTTCAGTCTTTGTTAGTACCTCTGATGACCCAATGTTTTGACTTCTTACCACCAGTCACTTCTGGAATATGAAGTTGCAATTCCCCCACCCTGATCATGTGACAGGCTGCCTTCTCACCATGACACTCACTCACACTGAAACCCTTTTAAACTCTTTTCTCTTCTCTCTGTGGACTTTCTGCTCCCTGGCTCAGTCCCCATATACTTCCTTTCATCTTCTCTTTTCCCACTGCAGTATCCACAAGATCATCTCTGGGGAAAATCAAACTCCAAGGATCCTTCTGCCCTTTGAATAGCTGCCCTGTAACAGTCACTAACATGGTATGCTATTTAGAAAGAGTGAGAACTTTTAATCCATTGCTATCATGAAGCCTCATTTTAGAAGACGCTTTGACCCTTAGAAATCTTAGCAATTAGGAGATGACTTGTCATTGTTTAAATAATAGCGTTAAACCCTTTAGCGGGAATGGGTGCTTTGGTAATGACACTATTCAGTAGCTACATAATGCAGATTAACAACAGCAAAAAAATAAAAATAAAAATAAAAAATGACTTCATTTCTAATAAGGCTCTTGTTACTTTCATCATTCCAGCAGCCTATCACTTCCTGGAATTCTCCCTCTGTAGTCCTGCCTCACCTCCAGCTATGGAATCCAGAAGACTCCTGAAGTGACATGATCCTAATATCAACTTTCTTAGTCAGGACAAGAAAAAAGTTACAAACTACATAAGTTGTAATAAATTGAAACTTAAGCTTTCCAATCTTGACACTACCCATAAGTCACATTAAGGAATGTAAGTAATTGCCGTGTCTTCTATAACTTCTACTCACATTTCCTGAAGTACTCACTGAGCCCCACATACTATACTAGACAAATTCAGAACCAGATTGTTAACAAATAAATTTATCTCATGGGGGAGGACTTACACCTTCTGAGCCTCACTGGAACAAACAGTACTCCAGAGTATATGAGGCTAAGATGGAGCAAAGTGGCTGGCCACTGAACACATGTGGCATCCATCTGTTTCTTTAGCCTACTCATTGTACATTCTTGACTCCAATGGGAAGGTTTCAAAATGGGTTCCCTTTAAAAGTCATGTGTCAGAACTTCATGTCCAGTGTGACCATATTTGGAGATGAGCCCTTGCAGTGATGACTGGATGGGGGTCCCTCGGGGCTGTGGAGGAATGGCTGTAGACATTAAAGCATATTTGGCACTACACCTTCTACCATGTGGGGACCAAGCACTCCTTCTTTCTGGAAGATGGAACATTTGAGAAGTCACAGAAACAGATTCTGGAAATCTCAGCAAAACATTGAGGGCTCCTTTACTTTTGAATTTGTAGCTTCCAGAACTATGAGAAATACATGTACATTCTCTCTAAATTCTATCCGAGATCACAGCAGACTAAGACACCTCCTCTGCCAGTAGCATGTCATGTTTGTTGAAGGTTTTGTGCATTTCTACTGGTCCTGAACTGCTCACAGTGACTAGCTTGAGGGTACATAATTTATTATATCAATAATAAAGGGCTTCATATTGAAGAGATTTTACTTAAAAGTTGGAAAAGAAAATATCTCTATGTTGTTGTTGTTTGTAGAGTAAACAGAAATGTTCCCAGAGTTGTGGGGACATTTCCTCCCCACTGAAGGAAATGTAGTGGAGTAGAAACTTCATAAAAGGAAAGCAGAATCACGTTACCACATTCAAGCCTGATAGCTGATGCCTTGTCTCAGTATCTAGATCATGTAAGCATTCCCTTCATTCAACAATTCATAGACAATTTGATTAGAAATAATGAGAGTCCCAGATAATATAACACATTTTCCTAAATGAGGGGAAGAAAAAGGAGGCCAATGTTGTGTGTCCTATGAGGCCACTAAACAGTGTTTCTGAAGTTAGTTGTGCTATTACAAAACTGAACAAGCTGTGTTCCTGTCAGTCCTGCCTTTTCTCTGTAGCTTAAGTGGTTATTGAAGCACATTGTATCTTCTTGTGATTGCCAGCCAAAAGGAACTACTTCCCGAATGGCCAGCCCCAGCTTGAATTTCTTCTTCCACTGCAGTATTCATGTTCCTTTTAGTATTTCTGGGATTCCTTTGCGTCCATTTTTAGGCCCGTGTGTGTCCTGGTGGACTTTTTTATTCTTCTCATCTGTTTCCTTTTAGAGCTGTTTTAAGGGTCATTGGTTCTTGCCCTATACAGCCTGGCTGATCTTCTCACCCAGATGAATTCCCCAGCAGCGGCTTCAGGACTCTGTTACAGCCCTGCTGTCAACAACCCTTTCTTTTTCCTTTTACCAACTTCTGACTACTCCATGACTATATTCAGGGCACAAAAATGATTGGAGCGAACAATCGATCAACCTGAAACACTGTCCCTACCCCCAGCAACACACATGACCAAAGCTCCTTGGAATTCTTTTAAAGCACATTGCAGTTAATGCCGATTCAACTCTGCAGCATCACTTCACCCTCAGAAAGACACCAAAAAAGCTATGCAAGAAGAGGGTCAAGGATTAACTGTTGCTAATAGAAATTCTGCCACTGGTAGATCAGCATTTCCCACATGGTGAAGGGCTGCAGATCATTACCAAGGGAGGCCTCCCTGGGCAGGAAAACCCCTTTGGTCTACAGAGTGCTTCAGAGCTCACATTTTGTCTGCTACAGGCATTGACTGCGGTAAGAACTGGATACCACAAGCGGAGTTCATAATGGCAGTATAAACCACAAAGGTGGTGCTCACTTAGCCAACAAACACAATGCAGAAGTTCACAACCCTTCATCTTTTCCCCACAATATATTAGGCCGACCCTTTCTGTAGGTGTTTTAATGTACAGTAAACCTATTTGGTGGCAAGCTTTAAAAGCATTTAACAAAATGAATGCGACGGAAATGTCATCAATAAACAAGGTTGGTCTTAATGAGTCTTTAATCTGTTGCCATCTCTTCTCTGAAGATGATAGCTCAGCAGTTCTACACATCAGGCTGAAATCAACCCTGAGACTTGTTGGAGCCAAAGATCCTTCATCTTGGCAGAGCAACACAGCCTTTCCCCCTCCCATAATGGATAAGTTGTGGTTCACTCTGTTTTCTCCAGGGGATCGCCTGGAAGGGATTTTCATGGCCATAGGCTTTGTGTGGGCAATAATTAGCTTGTGGCCTATGTGTAGAAAGAAAATGCACTTTTTCCACAAGCTACAACTTCAATTTCCCTTCCTACCTGCCAGCCAGGACTTGGCAGCCTCCATTAGATTCACTGCCTCTGCGGAGAAAGCATTTAGACAGTTATCTTTTTACCACACTCATTCGTAGAACAGACAGCTCAGGCACTCCTGGGGGCAAGCCTGAGCTTTTCTGTTTACAGAGTCCCAGAGGTGAAGTGGATGAGTTTGGAAAATACATGTCTCTCTCTGTGCATGGCAGAGCTAGCTCACTTTGAGGCCATATGAGGCAGGTGTCATTGACCTTCTTTGACTTGACCCAAGGGTGAGGCATGTTTCTGAGACAGAGCGTCTTGTGGAATTCTCCTTAGAAGATCTAGAGGCAACGGTGAAGTGGAACTGAGTGGAATGAATGGAGACAGAGCCAGGGGGATCAGCTGTCACTTTGTAGGAGTAAATATGACAAACTTAGACCCACAGGAAACCTTTTATGGTGACAACTTGGTTCCTTCAAAGAAATGGACTGAGTATTTTATTTTTCAAAAATGAAACCTTAGATTAGTGAAACTATTGCCCAGTGCCTGGTAGGCATGGTATTGCCTGCAGAGACGTCATGGTTCTCTCCTGTGAAAAGAAAAATTAACCCCCAATAAATAAAAAACTTTAATTTCCACATAGGTAAAATTAGTCTTACATTTTAGCTCTCATCAAGGACTAATATATATAACACTTGAAGTTTTTCCATTTAACTGTTTTTGAATTATGAGTGACAAAAAATATGTGAACAATTTGAAGAGGAAAAAATGAAAAGATGGCGTTTTCCTGACCCTTCACTAGGAAGTGCATTATTTAGATCTCTGCTGACTCCTTGTCTACCCTCTCCTGCCTGTAGCTGCGGGCAACACCATTACTTACAAGTTGTGAGTAGAAAATTTCTACTGTAACACTTAACTTTAATCCATCAGATACAGGCACCTCCTAAGGACAAAGTTGAATACACCAAATTCATAAAACATAAATTGACACATAATTGAGAATTTGTCTTTAAAGGGCATGGTTGAATTGGAGAGATGGATCCAGAGTGAAGCTCACCCAGGCTCAGTTCCTAGTACCCACATGGTGGCACACAACCACCACACCACTCTCAGGGGATATGACACGCTCTCCTGTCTTTTCTGGCACTGCATGCATGTAATGCACTGATATACATACAGGCAGAGAATATTAATTCACAAATAAGTTTTTTTAAACCTTTTAAAAAGAGTAAGAGTAATATAATAAAGGATGTCCAATCAGTGATATTAGTATCTCCAAGACATACAAGAACAACAAGCTTTGGCAGGAAATGTGAACGGGTGAGGTTGAGGGTCATAGAAGCAAGTCTTCTGGGCATGTGACACAGCACCAATAAGTTTCCAGATATGACTGAATGACCTGTGAGAAACTCACCGTATCTTCTTTAAATTGCTTCTGATGTGGTAAATACACTTCCTTGTGGATCATTTCACAATGACTATGTTGAACTCCCCCCCCCCCCCGCCCAGTCTGAGTGAGTAAAAGGGTTCAGAAAAGTCGGTAAGCTCAACCTGTCCGGAGTCATACGGCCAAGAGCGGTAGAAAGAACAGGTAAGCGCCATGTTGATCATGGTATTTGGCAACAAGATCCACTCAACATCTTTTTCCACTACTGTATGGTGATGGAATGAAAAGGTTAAATGGGAAGGAGTTGCAGGGGAAAGCCGGGACACCTGGAGCACAGGTGGATTTTGTCACAAGTTCTTTGCTTGAAAAAGTTTCTTTTCAGGCTGAGGTCAGGGGAAATAGCACAATCACTAAACTGTTTTCTGTGCAAGCATGAGGATCTTAGTGTGTTACCCTAAGCCCACATAAAAAAGACTTGAGCACTGGTCATGTTTAGCTGTAAGCCCCAGTAGGGAAGAGGCAGAGACAGGTGGGTTTCTGAAGCTTAGAGTGGGCCAGCCTGCTCAGTGAGCATGCGCACCAGCCTGTCTTCTTGCACAGTAGGCTACAAGTCAGTGAGAGACCCTGTCTCCAATCTATATGCATGGCTCCTGGCTCCTGAGAAGTGAATGAACACACAAGTTGTCTTATGGCCTCCACATCATATACATGATCCTACACACACACACACACACACACACACACACACACACACAGAGAGAGAGAGAGAGAGAGAGAGAGAGAGAGAGAGAGAGAGAGAGAGAGAGAGAGAGAGAACATGTGCAAACACACATACACAAAAGGGGGTTGCTTTCTGTTAGTCTTTTCATGAGAGGAAATCTCTTCTAGATATCATATGGGGTAGCACTGAGCTGGGTCTGCCAGATTCCACTTGACACAGAAGCTACAATCCTGAGATTAACTCTGAAATATTTGCTTGTTTTTTATTGAAATTTGCAATAGATTGAGCTGGAAGTCCACACAAATAAAAAAAGGCAAATGCAGTTTAGAGTAGATCTGATTTTGGACTCTTAAACTTCTAAAGTAACATTTGTTAAATCATAGGACTTTCAAAAACAGCATTTGAATGTATAAAGATTTTACGAGTGTTATTTTAAAACAATAAGCCATAAGACACATATGTTCATGTTCATTCATTTTTTAGGGAGAAAATGATTATTGTCTTATGAATTGTAGCTTCCTTGCCTACTCCTAAATAATGCAACTATAGTGAGAAAATCTAGGACCTATGATACAATACAAATAGTTACAAACACAGCAGCTGCATCATCCTAGTCATTACTTGAAGAAGTTTTAGTTATAAATATGGATATTAAAGGGGTCACCATTTATAAATGTGCATGTTCTAATCTGATTCCTGGCTGAATGCAGAAACTAACTCTTCCATGAGTGAATGGAGATATATTTTTTCTATTTTTCAAAATATAAAATAAAAGCATATTTTTGCTTGCTTTGTTTTACATCTTTTTTTGAGGGTAAGAGTATTCCCTAACTTTTTGGTTACAGAGTAGTGGCAGGAATAAGTGCCACTATTCTACAGACCTAGGCCTGGTCTCCAATGATACAAATATTCTGTGAATGTCTTGTCATTCCAGTAAGGCCAAACACTAGATATGAATTCCCAACAGGCTGTTCACTCGCTTTCCAGGCATAAGAACAAGCTAACTTGTTGAAGGAAGGTAGGTTCCAGGTGTTGAATAACCTGTGTGTTTGAAGAGAAGATTGGGCCATCCATCCAAGATTCCTTGGCTTATTTGGTAGCATTCTTATCCTCCATTATGAAAGCCCTCAGTCCATCCAAGACTCCCCAAATTTCGGGAGAGTCTGTAAATGTCTCCCGAAACCAACCACAGCTGTGCATCCTCAGGCCTCATCCTAGCTTACAGAATCAAAAACCACACACATGGGGTCCAACAATCTGTACTTTAGCCAGTATACTTAGTGACTCCACCTGCAGGGTGATAATAAGGACCATAAACTTGGAGCAAATGAAGTCTGCTGTACTATACATCCACTCCCTGTGCGCTCTGAACTCCAGCTTTCTCAGCCTCACTACATCAATCCTGCATTGGTCTCGGTTCTTTAACTCTAACCCACTGCTGACATCATTCCTATTCTCTTTGTGTTTTCATAATGACTTTTAAAATTTTTCTTCTATTTCACTGGGAAACTGGGGGTAGAGAATGTCCTTATTAGGCTACTGTCTTTAATTTTACATCTCCTGTTTCTCTGACATTGCTAATGTGTGCAAATGTTGTATGAGGCACTTCCATATTTTTACTTAAAGTTAGATTTTGTGTGTGTGTGTGTGTGTGTGTGTGTGTGTATGTGTGTATATGTAAGGGGAGAGAGTTTTTAAAACAACAGAAGTTTGTTTTGCTGGTAAACTCTTATTTTATTACCTTCTCTTTTATCTTCAATAATTATTTCTTGAGGAGTGTCTTACTTTTTCTAATTTATACAGTTTATTTATTTATTTATGCTGCCTAAAAGTGTACTTGTTACTGGACACTACTTTGGCTGACCATTGTAAGTTATGGGCAGGCAGTGGCAACTCATCCTTTAATCCCAGCACTTTGAAGGCAGAGGTAGGCATATCTCTGTGAGTTCAAGGCCAGTCTGGTCTACAGAGTGAGTTCTAGGACAGCCAGGACTGTTTATACAGAGAAACCTTGTCTCAAAAAAAAAAAAAAAAAAAAAAAAAAAACAAATGAAACAACTATTGTAAGTTTTGTATATGCACCTTAACTATCCATTTATTCCTAATGAAATATAAATTAAATTTAAACTAAATTTGATTTCTTCATGATTTAAGCTATTTGAAAGATTTTCTACATTTATCTATCTCTGCCTACTTATAATCTATCATCTATCGATCTATCCACTCACCCATCTACCTATTAATCTACCTGTCTATCTATATATTCATCTATCTATCTCTGAAGGATGTAGATAGGAAAGTGGTTAGAAAGAGAAAATAAACTTTTACAATAATTAAGTATCTTTTGTGGCCTAAGATTTAAATTTTATGAGTCTTTTTTGCACACTTGGTAAAATACCATGCTTTGCAAAAAAATTTTACGTGTGTTCTACTGGTACAAAGCTGTTTATTGTGTTAATGCAGCAAAATGCAATCTGTTGAATCTGAGGTAGTTATGTCCCTATTACTATTATAATATTTGTTACAGTTCCATATATATTTGTTTTATATATGTTTAAATAATGCATCTAAAAGGAGAAATTATATGAATGTGCTATTATCTTAATAGATAACATTATTAAATTATTGCCATTATTTAATTTTTTTATTTTAGTGATTTTCAACCTTGATTTCAATTTGTGTGATTACAGCACCTTACGTTTCTTATTATTTTTTTACTGCTTGCCTCCGATGCCTTTAATTCTTATTTGGCCACAATCTCACACAAAGAGCATGGAGAGTCATCACAAGCTTTGGTTTCTCCTTTTGAATTACTCACCTTTCTTTTGTCTGTTCTTCTGTCCTTCCGTTCTTCCTTCCTTCCTCTCGTTTCCTTTCCTCGCTTCCTTCCTTTCTTCTTTTTGATAAGATCTTGCTATCAGAAAAATGCAATCATATGTGTCTTACACTCCTTTAACTTCCTTTCACTTGTCTTGTGTGTGTGTATGTGTGTGTCTGTGTGTGTCGAGTGTGTGTGTGTATCTGTGTGTGTGAGTGTGTGTGTGTGCAGTTTCTTCTCTTGGTTTGAAAGGTTGAAAGTTTGAAATGTTTCATTTCAACTGGTCTACTTATTAGTTTCATGATTAGTACACTATGATAGTTAGAAGCCTGGCACATTTGGTTTTCTGATTTTACTGTCTCCCCTACACATACCACACCTCCTACTACAACACTAATACTGAGATATTTTTGTTCTATTTTATTTTAAAAAATAATGAGACAATGACATACTTTATTTCCTTGCTTACTCCAGTTTATTGAATCACATTTACTGTTATTTTCATTTATCCTTACATTTTTGCTAAAGTGTATTGCTTTCTTTCAGCTTGCTCTCATATGCCTGTTACTGACAGTTCATCTCCGTTGGGATTTGAGCTTCTGCGTTAACTTTCTGTATCTACTGTGATTTACCTAGACTATGTGCTTTGCTCCTTCCATCTGTCTGCCAGTGGACGCGGCTTTATTAATTACTCACTTGTTAGTTTTTACAGAGTTCTTTGTATTTCTCATGTGACTTACTTTTCAGCAGAATGTTTCACTGTGTAAGTGCCCTGGTGAAAGTATTATCTTCTAAAGAATCTTGCTATTACTGCTGCAGTGTACTTGCGGTTTCATGGTTCTTTCTGAATGCCATATCCATTTCAAACGGCCAGTTACTGCATTGTGCTGAGCACAAGGTAGCTGAGAGGGATAAAAGGTTATGTAGGGTACACTCCATTGCTTCTGGATGCTGATGACATGGGGATTTATGTGTTTGTGGGGGGGTGCCTCCTACTTACTCTCAGCCCTGCTAGGAGGAAGGTTACTTTTCTCCATATTAGCTTATGTGACCACTCTGAGCTAGGTCAGGTGTAGGTTTTCATCCTGATAAAAGAATGTACAAGAAGCAAAGTATTTTCTTATAACATATAGCTGATGGTCAGTGATGGCGTCAAGTGCCAGCTTAGGTCGACAGACAGCTAACTCTCAAGCTATTTCTTGGGTCTTACCAGATCAAAGTTTCTTTGATTTAATGAAATTTGGTTAACTGCTATTTTATTATGACCAATTGGAGAAAATATATTTAAAGAACAAATGCATATCATTTGGAGAAAAATTTTCCTGGCTACCCCTAAAAATATTATTTTAGAAAAGAGTTTAACATAAGTGACAAATACAGATGGACATAGTCACTTTTTCTCTTATAATGAATGTACAAAAGAGTCATAGTAGAAGACAATATTTTTCACAGTGAAGGTTAATTTTAAAATGTAACTTCCTTACAGCCAGCCAGCGTTACCTGGGCATTCTTGTTTGTGGCTACTAGGGCTACTGCATCTACCCATTACCTTCTTGGAGAAATTTGGTCTGCTTTTATGACCCAGGACATGCATAAGGTGTGAAAATTCCATGAAATCATCCTGAAACTGAAGTGCTGGAATGGAAGCCACTGTCCCACTTGCCAATGGTCTGAAAGAGCATCCAGTCCTGCAGAGGAAAGGAGGAAGTGAGGTGGGGTCAGTTCAAGCATAAGAAAGGGGGAGACAGATGGGGGGGAGACAGATGGGGTGGAATTGTTTTTATCAGACTATTCACATCAGAAATTTTCAGTTTAATAAACTCCAATAATTTCAAGGGTAAGAAAGGTACAGATTCTAACAAGCTGCACTATCTTGGGATGACAGTTCTAAGGTGTTGTTTAATTTCAAATGTTCTTTATAATTCATAAATACTACATCATATTGTATCATAGTTATAGCTACAGTACAAATGACTATATTTCCTATTGATATCAACAAAAGCAACTTATTCTATGTACTATGTGGTTCTCTTTAGTGGCCCATGTCAGCTGCGACATTATGGCCTAGCCTCTGGCTTGGGCCTTGGACTTGGGTTAGGTCACCAGGAATGTTGACCTGAACTTGAACACCCTGATCCTGCCCCTCCCATAGAATAGCTTCATACTACTCCAGAAATAACTTTAGAATCCCCCTTTTGTAAGAAATGAACAGTGAGTTTTCTCATTGTCCTACTAAAGATAAGCCTGTGATTACTCAAAACATTTATAAGAAAAAAAATAATGCTGTGAGTCATTTGAGAAATCTCACATTATGAGTTATGAGTGTGGTAATTTTCCTTTTCCTAAGCTACCTTCTGTCCCCTTTCCAGATCTCATACACAAAGGGTGATTCTCAGAAAGACAAAAGAGGCTGAAAACTCCCTACATTTGATTTTGTTCAGACAGCACCTCTGTTGAAGTCCCATAGGAGGTAACCAGTACCTCAACATGAAATTTTTGTTGATTTTGGAATGCAGAATATATGCTGGGTTTGGTTTCCACTGACAGAATTAGGGATCAATATTAGAAAGTCATAAATTACTATACAGGATGCTGTATAGTAATTTTCAGGATACACAGAATGACCTTTAGAATAAGGATACACTGGACACTCTTGTCTGTAAATACAGTGTCTCCACAAATGGTAAACATTTACTTCAACTTTACTGACCTATTTTTCCTTTATCATTTTTGTAGAATTATTGTTTTTTTTGCAAATCAAAACAATTTATTGTAAGAGTTTAAGAGTACCTTCATAGGCATCGATTAGTTTAAATATCATAGTTCATTCTCTTCCCTTCAGCACCAAGAAAATTGATGTGATGGGCTGTCTTAAGTTGGCTTCCTCTATTGGTCTTTTATCTGACAAGACACCTTTGGCAAAGTACTGACAAAAGCTCATCAATATGCTACTTTTCATCTGCCTGACACTGAAATCAATGGTCTGCTGAAGAAGGCCCTCTATCAGCCGTGTCACAAACAATCACCATGCTGGACCGAGCATACTACCTGATTTCACTAAGCATCCATTCACTCCTGAAAGCTTTCTGTCGGCTGTTACAACAGTGACCCTGTTTGGAGGTCAGAGATAAAGATGCTGCACAATCAAAGGACGCTCGGTAAGTCTGAAAGAGGGGGGGGGTCTCTCAGAGTGTGAGATGATATAATGGTCTGTATATCTGGCCCTTGGGAGAAATCACATTTTCCATTTCTGGGACATGTGACCTATGGGATCTGCATTTCTGAGTCTGGAAGCCCTAAATTGTCACAAGTGACAGCTGAGATCAGAGGGTTACAGACAGCATGGAAGCTATAACTTGTTCAAGCAAAAGTAGATGGGCTGACATGGTGATTTCTATGAAGAAACCAAAAGTCTCCACTTAAAATTTTAAAATAATATAAGCATAATTACATGAGCCTCTTAATGCTTAATTGAGCTCAATAATACAGGAGAAGAAAGCAATTTATAAAATGCTTTTAACATAGACAATTTGCAATCATCAGTGGTTCTGATTTTACTGCATAAAATATTGACTTCTACTAGGAACCATGGTTTCCTTGATTATAAGCTATGGGAATCATGTTCATTTCAGAAACCATAATGCCCTAGGTTTCTACAGTCACTACCCAGAACTCTAATTCAGAGTTAGAGAAAAATGGAAGTCATCCTCGTTTCAGACAGTGACATCCAAGTTGGTCTGACAGCTGAGCAGCTAAACCAACCAGGCTTGTGATTGGTTTCTGTCAGAGAGAAAACCACAGTAACCCAAGGTCTCGTGTGTGTGTGTGTGTGTGTGTGTGTGTGTGTGTGTGTGTGTGTTTGTTTGTGTGTGTGTGTGTGTGTGTGTGTGTGTGATACTTTTCCTATGGCTGGAATAAAATACATTGACAAAAACAAGTAGAGAGAAAAGGTTGACTGTGGCTCATGGTCCATCAAGGAAGGGAAATCAAGGCAGCAGGAGCTGACACAGTTGGTCACACTGTGCCCATAGTCAGGAAGAAGAGAGCAAATGCATTCCTGTCAGTCACCGCTCTCCTTTTAATTCAGTTTAGAACCTCAGACCAGGGAATGGACCTAGCTACATTTAAGGTGAGGCCTCCACTTAATTAACAAGTCTAGATAATCCCTCACCAGTGTGCCGAGGCCTGTCTCTTTGGTGATTCCATATCCAATTCTGTCATGTTATCAACAAACATTAACTATCATGATATCTTAGGAAGTTAAAACTTGCTATTTGTCCATTCATTGTTATTTTTATTTAAGTTTGTATCTATTACAGTGAGAGTTGGCATGTGGCTAAATATTACGTTAACCATATAGGTATACAAACACACACACACATACACACACACATACATACACACATACACACACATACACACACATACACACATATACACACACATATACACACACACATACACATGCACACACATACACACATACATACACATGCACACACATACACACACACACTTGAATTTGAAGATCATATATATGTGGTCATCAAATTCTAAGGAATCAATAAAATATTTCTATCCTGTTATTTGCAACAAAAATATCTGAAGATGAGGAGCCAATTCCCAAAAGCTCATTCACAAGTAGCACTATCAACCAGTTCAAGATACCCCCCCATCTACATTAATGTTGAGGTACTATAACCATTGGCAACATGGCTAACCTCCAAGCAAGCTGGAAAATACATCCATAAGTAATAAATCTCAAGACAACTGTCAAATTTAGTGAAATTTTTTAGAGAAAACTAATGGTATGAACTTTGGTGTCACTTTATGAATGAGTGGCCCCTGCAAAGCACAACCCTCCAATCAAGAAGGCTGAACAGGAAATACGGGATACAGAGACATAGCCCAGCAAATCTACAGGACAACAGTTACACTAGGTACTGAACATAGTGTGGTTCCACACAGGAGTAGGGTGCGATCACGTAGACATGACCACATGAATCGAGCCAAAGCATAACTGCAGACTCCAAAAGGGAGAAGGGAGGAGACCCCATGGCATGGACTGGTCTCAATGATTGTATGCTTGGGATTTAGAGGGCTTATTGCTAGAGTGAGTGCAAGAGAAGGGATTCACCCCCCTGTAACGGTGGAGGAGTTAGAACAGGAAACCTTCGTGTTGCCTCCTACTTTCTTAGAATTGTGCTCATCAAACCTTTTTCTTATCATTCAGTAGCCATGTGGCTAACAAAGGGACTGGCTTTGAAATGAGCCTGTCAGGTACCTTGTAAGAAGGGACCCTGAGCTTTCTTTGACATCTTTAAATTCTCTTATTTTGAACAACTTTTTATTTGCCCTAGGCCCTACAGGTCATTCAAGCAACTCATTACCACCTGCTTGTTACACAGGATGATAATGTAAAGTCAGTCATATGTGGGTTGCTGTTTATGTATTGCTAAAATTTCTCTAACTGATATGTAATGCTTAGCCTCTAGAACACTTGGGAAATTTTAATTCTAGAATGCATCATATCATCCATGAACATGCTTTTCCTTCCTCATTTCTCAACTGAAGCTTTTCTTTTGCCTTTGAGGATTAATGTTATAATATCCACTACATCATTTAACTACCATGGTCTGTTATTACAAGCATTTTGATTCTTCTATTCATATAGTGATGGGAAGCCATTTCTTTTTGTACAACTAAACAAAACTGTTACAAAATTAATGAATGTAAGAAGGAAGAAAAAATAATTCCTTATCCAAATTGAAGACCTCACAACTTCTTTGAAATACTCAAGTGTCCAGGTGGCACACACTGTTAGTCACAACACTCAGGAGGCTGAAGATGGTGGGCTTCTGTGAAGTTGAAGCTAGCCTGGTCTGCATGGAGACTTTGAGGCCAGCCAGAGCTACACTGTGGCACTCTGGTGTGTGTGTGTGTGTGTGTACACTTCTGTGCATTGACCTAGGGAAGAAAAGCAATGTGTTACAGGCACACAGCCTCCTTCACAATTTCTTCCTTATTTTCAAACATCTTGCATTATTCTCTAAGCACCTGCTCATTTCAATTCCATCATTTCCCTGTGAGTTCACTGTTAACCAAGTAATCACTTTAGTAACACTAGGAAGTGGCTGATTGTATAATCATTGAATATTTTGTACCAGAAGTTAAACTAGTAGGAGATGTGTGTAAAGAAGATCTGGCTGCTAATCTCAGGGGTTTAGCTTAGTGAGGGGAGACTCACAGAAGCCTTTTATAAGGGTGTGCTCCATTATAAACATTATGATTTCCCAATTTAGAAGTACTGAGAGGCCATTGCAGACTTCCGTGCCTCTGCTCTAAGATCCACACAGTGTGATCCTGCCAACAAAGACATCATGCACACCGTTTCTACAAAGCATGCCACTGGAGTTGGGCAGTGACAAGCCTCTTGCCCAAACATAAGCACCCCTCATCCACTCATACTGTATCTGCCCTGTACGAGACCTGTATTGGCCAACTCATTCTCTGAGTCTCATACCACTTCAGTGTTCAGTAGCCATCATCATCTTCACTGGCAAAGAGAGCCTCTTGAATCTGTTTTCCTCTTTTTTGTCTGTTACAATATGGATTCCCTTTTACTCTGTCCTATGGATTGATTATTCTCCTTTAGAAAAAGAGGTGAGGTCTTAACTCACAGTACTTTAGCATGTCACCTTATTTGTACATAGCCCTGATGTCAGTGTAATTGATTATAATGAATTTATATCTGGGTAGGGTGCTTTCAATTTAATTTGAGCAGCAACTTCATAAAATTTATGTAGAGGGGGAGAATCAAAATGTTACTTATACGGGCTGAAGAAAGCCAACGATTTCCAGAGATTTGGCATGATCTTGACAAATCATAAGTGACCCGTTCTCAAAAAACGTGGTTCTTTGTTTAAACCACAGTATTGGTGAAGTATGCCAGCCATGGCAAACAAATACATTCCATATGTTGCTCCCATCCTAATAAAAAGAAAACAAATATTTTAACAATGACTCCTGGAATTTTCATTCCATATTTAAGAAATTCTTCTGTATCTTTATTTTCTTAATGAAAGCATCTCTCTCCACTGTGAGCACTAGCTTAACAATGTGGTTAGTGTCTTCACATAATCAGCTGCCATTGCTGGCATTCCTAAGGAGACTCTCTCTCAGTGTGCTGTAATGTGGTCTCACTCAAGTCTGATTCATATTCAGTCTTCAAATCCCACCAAAGACCTGGTATCATTTCCCCCTTAGCAGGCTCCTTAAGATACAATTAATGAGCCCTATGATTAGGGTACTCTGTACTTTTTACATACTCTACAGCTGTGGTGTCCTCCTCCTTCCTCTTCTTCCTCCTCCTCCTCCCCTCCCCTCCCAACTGTGTATGTGTGTTTCTGTGTGTCCAATTACATATGTGTATGAAGGCACATGTGTATCCATTCAATTGTATGTAGAGTCTCCCTAGCCTCAGAAGTCCTTCCTTGGGTACTGTCTACTTGGTTTCTTGAACAGTCTCTTGCATGAGGACTCACTGATTTTACACACTGACTGGTCAGAAAGCCCAAACACTGCGGTTATAAGCATGTACCACCAGGTCTGGCTTTTCAATGTCGTGGTTGCGGATTAAACTCATACCATCATGTTTGATAAAGCAAGTACTTTATCAGTTAATCTCTCTGCCCATGTGTACACACACACACACACACACACACACAGAGTATATATACATATACATAAGATTTTCCACCCATATCATCACCATAGCACAGGTCTCTCAATGTCAATGCTACTCAGATTGTAGGCCAAATTCTTATCTATTGGCATTGTGCTAGAAGCATCTCTGCTCTCTGTCCACTAGATTTAAGTAATCCCCTCAAAGTTGTGACAACTAAAACCTCACTAGACATTTCCAATGTCCCCTGAGGGACAAAGTGCCTCTAGTCATAGTATGAGCCACTCCAGAGTTGTGTCTTGCTTTTTTTCTCTTATTAACTCAGACACCAGCCATTGCCTGCTCTTCAGCATACCAGCCAATGGGTGATGAATTGATCTGAGCCACAGCAAGCATGACACCATTCTAGCAAAACTCGACCAAGAACCCAAGCAATGTCAATAGTGTCTTGCAAGTATTTCTAAATAAAGACATCCACTCGTTGAAATCCATGTTTCTTTACTAAGAAGGACAAAGGTATTCTAGGCTTTCTTTTTAAAAGTGAAGGGCAAATTTGAAAAACTTCCTTGAGCACAGTGGCCTGAGGCTATTTTTGACTGAGCAGTTCTTGAAAACTGGAGGCTCCTTCCTGCAGGTTCTTTTGTCCCATGGCCTTGCAGCTCTTCCTGCCTGGCAGTCCTCCCTCCATCAGAGTCATCCAGAACTCTTCAGGACTCCTAGGATATAGAGATCCTCTGCAGGCACTCGTTCTGCTCAGGAACAGGCCCTCAGCAGACTGATGGTTGTGTGGCTGATGGCTAAGTTCATTGTCTGGGAGTTTCCTGAGCTAAGGCTTTTGGCTCCTGTTCATGGGCTTTTATCTGCATTTATCTTTTCAGCCAAATGAGTTTAAGTTATGTCTTTATCTTTTTACTACTGAGTCTGCCTGAATTCTCAGTCTTAATATGACTTCCTAGTACAATCATTTTCTTCTCCAAGAGAGGGTTATAAATACTGAGATGGGAAATGGAGCTCTTCTAGTAAAGCAGGGCGAGCCCAGCCCTGTGAGGAGGGAAGGCTCAGACTTTCCATCATCAGGTGAACTTAGTGGCTTCTTTCTAACCTATTCTAACTTACCAATGACAGTTCTTTGATGCTTCATTTTGCAGAGCAACCCAAGGAAAAGCAAGACTATATCAACAAACAAACAAACTTAAACGACAACAGCAATAATAGCAATGATAATAATAATAAACACTGCCAAAATAGAAATGTTCTTTCTCTTTCAAGCAGTTTCTAGAGCAGGAAACTTTCTATTTCAGCTGGGCACTGCAGCTGAGAGCATTGCCATCTTACTGCGTTTGTTCTTTTACTTCCTGCATTAGGCTCTGTGAAAATATGAGTGACAGTTTGGGGGTTCTTGCATTTAAAAATGTATGGCAGACATTGCAGGTTGGCCCACCCTTTTCATTACCCACCCACCTCTAGCATCTCCTAACCTGGGAATGTCACCTGTTTCTGTAGAAGTTTCCTGTAGAATTCTAGAAAAGTGTTTGCTTTCCTGTTGTAAAGATCAACATTGTGATCCCTCCCATCTCTGCTGTGTTTGTGGACATGTTGCCTGGAGCCACAGTGGCCGTGTGTCACTGTGGAGGTTTCTTCCACCAGTAGGTGGCTATTTGGTGAGAAAATGAAGCCCCTTTCTCTGAAACCCAAGTGGACAATAGCTCTATCAATTGCTTCTCAGAGCACTCAAATGGAAATAGTTGCCCTGACACTCTAGTCAAGTTACTTTAAAAACAGATATGTTTCTGATGCCTACTTCCTCTGCTCAGAGTGCTCTACCAGAAATCCCTCGGGAGACAGGAAGATCCAAATCCATATGTCTCTCGGCATGAGTGTGAGCCAACAATACTGCTACTGTGCACAGGACAGTGAGACATTAGGCCTCAGTTCCCAGAGCAGACAGTATTGAGTGCTAACTTGCACCGGGCATTCTTTAAGGGAGGCTTGCCCTATCTCTACACATAAGTATGCAGTCTGCTACTTCTGAAATAAAGCCATTCATTCTTTTCTACAATAGTCTTAAGTTATTACATTTTAGTTTTAATTCTATAGAAACAAAAGAGTGAGGTCATTTTTGTAACTGAGTTTCTCTGTTCTCTGGTGACTCTAGCTTGCATCTATTGGATGGAACAATAACCAGGCTGACTTCTCAAGGAGAGAAGATCCAAAAGACACCTCTCACTCTCCCTCAATATCAGGACCAGCCTGAAACAAACCCATCATGGGAACGACCCTATTATGTCTGTGAGGACATGGGAGGAAGGAGGACATTATATATTTTCTTCATTTGCTGAGATCTTTTACTGAATGAAAGAAATGTGATCCAACCAAAAGCCAACATTACTGGAAGGAAATGAATCTCAATGGATGGAAGGTGGTTGGACTTCATGAAGACAGAGCTGACTGTGGTCATGAAAACAGCCAAGAAAATGAGACCTCAGAGTTTTACAGTATTATGAGGCCTAGGAAAATATGAAGTTTAACTTCTAATCTTATGAACGTGCACATTTTAGTCCAGACTTGGTTTTGGAATACTAAACTTCTGACAGCTAGGTCTGCATTTCTGTTGCTCTAGGATTTTCTGTACTTGCCTTAGTTATAATCAGCTATAAAATATATATAACATAACACAGTATATACTAACTCTTCAGATGTGGTAGATTAGAAACAAGATTTATCTTCAGCTTCTGCAGGAC
This sequence comes from Sigmodon hispidus, assembly GCA_004025045.1. Taxonomy (NCBI): domain Eukaryota; kingdom Metazoa; phylum Chordata; class Mammalia; order Rodentia; family Cricetidae; genus Sigmodon; species Sigmodon hispidus. The sequence goes on from PVIH01004124.1 coordinate 85,758, forward strand.
CAGATCAGCAAGGGCTCCCTTCAGTATGAAAATGTGAATCATGAAGACCAAAATGAGATTATCTAAGCCATTCGGCTTCACCAAACAGTTTACTGAGAAGACTGTCTAGAAGACAGAATCCAGATCTTTAAATATAATATTGGTCTCTCCCCAACAGAAATGTGACATGCAATTTCATTTATCGTTTCTCAAGACAAAATAAACTATACTTGGAGAATTTGGAGCTTGTGTGTAATGCAAACACATGAACAGTCATTGTTATTTTTGGTTCCTTTCAGAAAGAGTCAGAACCTCTCAAAACCTGAGTGAGGTGGATTAATGACAAATAAAGTCTGACTTCATATGGAAAATAATAAAAAATAATAAATGCATGGAGCTCATTACCACAAAAGAGGTACAGGCTGCGAATATAAATGGATTCATAAAGGTTTTGACCAAATTTATGAATGTCAGAGCCATAAATGGCTACTCAGAGTTACCTAGCCTTTAAGGTTAATGTCAGCGAGGAAAACTATGTCTTTCCCTGGTGAATCCCTCCAGGCCTTGGTTGTCAACATGATGCTGGGCAGATGGAACCTGAAGCTTGCCCAGCATTTAACAGTCCTTCGTCCTCTTTAGCTAATTGGTATGGAGGCCAGATGAATACTTATGTTCTCAGCAGAAGCATATATGAAACTTCCACTTTCAGTCGCTAGTCAAAGAAATGATGCTGTCAGACTTTGCCTATTCAGAGACTAATAAAGCTAGCCAAGGTTTGCCATCAGGACCCATCTCTTAACATCCAGGGAATGACTTGCTCATCTTTCTGATTTGTAAAATGGAGATAATGAGAGCTATAGAACCAGTAATGTATAAGATTTCTATAGGAAAAGCATCCGACAAACTGAAAAAACGAAAGAGTGTACCTACACGTACATGTGTGTGTCAGTATTACAGAGGCTATGTAAGGCGTCAGAGACAAGAATAACACTTGCTTTGTCTTCCTGAAGAGAACTGGGAAGACTGTTCACACAGGTCTCAAGGGCTGACAAGATTACTTAGGAGTTAACACAGGTCCCAGGTAAACAAAAGGATATGAATTCTGACCCCTACATCCCATTGATGAGCATAGCAGCTCCTCTATAATTCTATCCTTAGAAGGTCGAGTTGAGGCTGGGGATCCCCAAAACAAGCTGATTAGGAAGATTACCAGGTTGATTGAGAAATTCTGCCTCAGAGCATAGGGCAGAAGAGCAATTATGAAAGAATCCCTGAATCAAGCTTAGGCTTTCGAATGCCCTAGAGCACATCTACCAAAGGCGCTTCTCTCTCCAAAACAAGGTTCCTCTGGATCTCCACAGAACTCTGATCATGACTCAGTGACAGTATTTGTGTTTTTATCTACTCACCCACCTTCTGATTCTGCCTAGGAGCTCCACTAAGGCAGAGGCCCTCTTCCACAGGAGATCTTCATTTTAGCTCTTGGCATATAGCTGGCAGTCAGTAAATGTGAATAAATTACTTCCACACATCTAACTTTGTTTTTATGTAGAATAAAGTAATGATCTAACTATTAAATGTAATAAACAAGTATTGGCTCAACTGTCCAAATCTCTAGGCTCTAACCTCTCAACTCTGATTTAAGCAACAATGTCTTGATTTCATTTGCATGAAATATAAAAGGCAAGACCTGAATTTGTAAAGTGAAATCTTTCTCAAGTGTTCATGGTTGATATTCTAAAATCACTTGTTTCTAAACTTTCCATTTGTACTCTTTGGTGTAAGATTAGAGTTTGCTGCTCTCATCATCTTCAGCATGGAAACTGTCACCTGTACGATCTACAAAGGGACAAATGACTGTGTAAGTGCCATCCTCATACTGAGTCTATGAACAAACGGGTTCAAGAGTTTAGATCTCAGCTCCAGGTTGGCCCTGCTCAATTTTATCCCTAGTGATAAATTATCAACTATTCTTCAGGGACAAAAAAACTTGACCCATGAACTCATGACCAAGATTCATCTTCTTTTCCTAAAATTTCATTCAGTTCTGTTTTCATGCCTGGGAATTTCCTTTCTTGTACAGGCAAGGGGGCAAACAGAAAATACATTGCTGCCTTTAGGTAAATACAAATATGTACAGATGTACATGCATGTGTTGTGTGTGCATACATGTGCATATGTCTCTGTGTGTGCAGATATACAAGTACACATGCACATGTGTGTTCATGTGTGTGTGAGTGCATGTGTGTGAGTGCATTTGTGTACAGGTGCATGCGTGCATGTGTGTGTGTGTGTCCCTTCACATGTAAGTTCACAGCAGCTGAAAGCACAATCGTGAAATGGGTCAGTGAGCCATCGAGCACCCATTTTTTCTACTATGGTTTCCAGAGCTCAACCACCTCTATCTTTTTGTCATGAAATCATTCTCAAGCTAATTTGCTCATTGTAATTTTTTTCTTTAGTTTCTGAGGCTATTTTCAAAGCTGACCCTCTGCTCCTTTGCATTCTGAAATACTAGCCACCAATAGAACAGTCTTTTTTGTCAAAGGGCCTATGGGGAATGTTTATTCACATTTACCTTTCCTTAGCTCACCATAGCCAGATTCACTTTGTAGCCTTCAGCTTTCAGCCTTCATATACCCAACATCAATTTTACACAGGTAGTTAGTACTGTCCTGGCTTATTCTGACCAAGTACACACACACACACACACACACACACACACACACACACACACACACACGTCTCTCCCACCTCTGTGCATTACACATGCATCCTGCACTAACCTGATTGTCATTATTTCCTGCTGACAATCTCATACTGGAATAGGCGACATCACTCTACTTTGTCATGGTAAAAAGTTCATCCTGCAACTTCCCAGCTTCTTAGGTCTTCCATGAATGGCTGTGCTTATCTCGTATGTGCTTCTGGGCATCTCCAGGGCTCTGCATTTAGCTCCATACTTCTAACAGCATCTGTACAGAGATAATACTAATGTTATTGCAACAGACAGGCAGAGTCTCATTTCTCTCTGCTTTGACTGAAACTGCCTGTTCATAGTAAAATTGTGCAGACACTGGTATTTTTGTGGGAGGTCTGAATGTATGTGTAAGTCCAACCACCCATGGGAAAAAGAAGGAAGATATAACTGCCAGATGGTCTTTTTCTTTTTTCTTTCCTTCATTCCTTCCTTCTTTCTTTCCTTTTTTCTTGTATATGTGTGTGAGAGAGACAGACAGACAGACAGACAGACAGACAGACTCAGATGTGTTGGTAAGCCATAATCATCAAAATTATTTTCTTTGGCTGGCAAAATGACTCAATCAGTGATGGCACCTGCCCCTAAACCCAGCGACCAGAAGCTAATCCTCAAGATTCACATGGTAGAATGAAAGAAGTGATTTTTCCAAGCTGTCCTCTGACCTGCATTGTAGCATGTGTACTGGTGTACACACACACACACACACACACACACACACAAATTTTAAATAATTATTTTTTCAGTTAATTATTGTGAAGTTGGAGAAGGAGCTCTTGTTTACTCTGAGCTCTGACCATGAGCTACTTGGGATAGAAAATTTATTAGGAACTACTTAGCTCCCAAATATTTACTGGGTAGGTTGGATGTTTAAATTCTATACATAACTGCTAACTGGATTTAAATTTTGGGAAGATTTGATTTAGAATTAATAGCATAAAGGCAAGGAATACTAGAAAGATGACCATATTTAGAATACAATTAGAGAATCTACCACTAAACTCAATTTACACTTCTTTTTTTTTTTTTTTAAACAACTTTATTTATTTGCCTTGGTGTTTGCCTGGAACTGGAACTACAGACAGTTGTTAGCTGCCATGTGGGTGCTGGGAATCGAACCCGGGCCCTCTGGAAGAGCAGAGGGCGCTCTTAACCGCTGAGCCATCTCTCCAGCCCCTCAATTTACACTTCTATAAGATACACTTCTATAAGACACTGAAGTCTACATTGGAGGCTGGAAATCATAGGGTGGTCTAAGATGAAGGCTGTAAGCCATTCAGCACTATGGAATCGAAGGCTCAGATGGAGTTGGGAAAATGGCTGTGTGGCTAAGATGCTCTGCTTTCAAATGACCCTGATCACCTGTCACTCCAGCTGCAGAGGCTCTAACACCCTCTCTGGCCTCTTGAGCACCTCCATTGATGTGCCACACCACACACAGACACACACATATCATTTTTAAAAAACAACTAAAATCTTTTGTAATGATGTCTATTAATGTGCTGGGGACTTTTGTAGCTGCCATGGTCTTGGTTTGTTTGTCAAATTAACTCTCTTTGTATTATTTTTATCATCCTTATTAACCAAATATTATATCTTATTACTCAAACAAACCTTAGTCAGATCAATAAGTAATAATGACCAAGGGAAAATTGATCAAAATATTAGAAACTTAGAAACTGTTGTTCCCATTGGCAATAGGAATTTCTATAGAAAACAGCCATTGTCTTTGCATGACACAGGCAGTAACTACACTGAAGGTCTTCCTCATGGCATGCTTCCACTTAGTCTTGCTATTGGCATCCTGGACCAGCCTAATGAGGATGCACATGCCTGCCAAGAACCCTTCCACATGAGCTCCAAGCTCTTTGGGGGTCAATGATTTCTTCTTCATAGCTGACTGCAGCAATGCCTTCAATCAGCAATATCCCCCAAGTGTACAGAATGGTGGGAACATTTTTAAAAGAAGAGAAGGAGCTAGAAAAAGGGCACAGTTGTGGGTGAAGAGCACATAACACATACTTTGCAGAGGACCCAGATTTTGTTCCCAGAACCCACACCAGATAACTCACAACCATATGTAACTCTGGCTCCAGGAGAACATCTGACATCCTGTCTGGACTCCAAAGACATCTGTACTAACATGCACACACACACACACACACTCACACACACATACATACTACACACACACATACACACAAGCACACACACTCACTCACACATGCACAGATACATGCACACACACATACACACACATATACACACTCACTCACACATGCACAGATACATGCGCACACACACATACACACACATACACATACTCACACACACATCACACACACATACACACACACACACACGCACACACACACACACACACACACACGTGATTTAAAAAATATCTTTCAAACATTCAGAGCAGAGGAAGGTCAGATCTCACAGAAAGTCAAGGCTGATTGTATGTATAGTATTCTTTCTATGCTATCACTGTCTCATAGGAAAGAAGCATGCATTTTAGCAGAAAATCAGCATAACCAGTAAGTAGGAGTGTGTTTATAATACATTTATTAATGAGTAATAATGACTAAATAGCCAGGAGACTAAATAACCAGGGATTCAAAAGTGAGACAATAGAAGTTAAGTACGGATCATGTAAGGATCTCAGTGAAAGAATCAGTATTAAAAGATGCTGTTCTGTGCTGTGTCCTGCTACCCTCCAATATTCATAGGATCTGCTTCAGTGCTGAGAAACCTGGGAGTAACTGAAGGAAACTATAAACTATTAAAACCATAGTAATGGTGATCCACATCTCAGGCTGAAGTTAAAGTACACAGGTGTCCCAGTTAGCAACTGCCATGTGACAGGGACAAGCCACATGGCCTCCTTAGACTTTGCTTTTGTTATCTACCTTGAAGCTTCTGAGACAGACTTAGAAATGTTGGTGATAAGGCATTATACAGCTGTACAAATTCTACGTCTCCCAACATGGTCTGCTTGAATTAAATTGGGAATTATCTTGCTATGGTACTGGACACTGTCCTTGCTGGGAAGCTTCACCACTGAGTTACCTCCCAAGTGGTTATTGACTTTGAATTTTGAGACAAGGTTTCACTAAGTTCCCTTGGCTGACTTAGAACTCATGCAGTAGCCCAAGCAGACCTTGATCCCCAAGTGCTTGAATCAAACACTACCATCATTTTGTTAAAGGTGAGCTCTTTGCCTTTCTCTGTATTGGCTGCAACTGAGCAGTCGTGATGACCCTGTTCTACACCCATTTCCGCAGTGACATTAGTTTGTCACTAATCTTTACAAAACTAACCAGACTCACTTTTGTTTTGACAAAAGGCTATGAAACAAACAACCAAAAAAAGAAAGAAAGAGAGAAAGAAAGAAAGAGAGAAAAATTCAAAACTCGGCTATACAGTGTTGCTTTGAGAGGAACCATATATTCAGACGCTGAATGCCCAGAGAACTTCACAACAGTGAGGTGCTTTTGAGGCAATTGCTAGCACAGTATCTGGAGCGACCAGCTATCTAATGTGAAATTCTTTTCATCTCCTCTCCTCTCTCTTGTGAAAACCAGGAGGGTTTCTGAGAGGCACAGCGATTCTCAATCTTTGCAATGAGGCAGTTCGCTTCCTGGTTGAGCTCATGAGAGGCGCGACAATTTTGTGTTAAACAAGCTTAGGAGATGATGACAGGAAGGAGGGGAGGCTGTAGCCAGAAATCCATATGCAAACCGTCCCGTGGAAGGTTGCTTTTCACTGTCTTGTACAAAGTTAATGGAAACCAAGGCACTACCATTCCAGAATCGTCGTCTCCTTTAATCCTTAATAACGAAATAAAAATGGGCAGCCTGTATCCTGGAGCAGGTCTAGCCAGCAGACCTCAGGAAACAAGGCTCCCTACAGACTTTCCCTTGATCTTAAAGCTCAACTTGAAACATTTATATGCACAGAGCACCTGGCCAGGAGATGTGAGAGGGCCTTTTTTTCCCCTCCTCCTTGCCTCTATTTCTTTCTTTAATAATAAATTCTCAGTTTTCTTTCTTCCCTTCCTGGAAATTGATTCTATTCTAAGTAGTGTTTTTTGTTCTTTCTTAATAGTTTAAGGAAAGCAAGACAAACTTGAAAACCCCCCATTAACACCCATCAGGGCCCCACCTGCCCCCTGGTATCATCTGTGCTTTTCCAAAGATGAAGCAGAAAGTCAAGTCAGCCCTAGTTAATTCTAATCAGGCTGAGGACTTCCTTTGTTAGAATTCAAAGGGTCCGGGTAACCTATTGTGCAATTTAGTGTCAACTGGTTGCGCAAATCTTCTTTTCCACCCCCTGCCACACAAAGAAGCAAGAACCCACAAGCTTCCAAGACTGCACCCTTTTAGATACATAGGTGTGCACATACCCGCAGGTGTTAAGGAAGAAAGCTGGAATTGGCCCCTGAAATATCATCATCTGGGATGTGTCCTCAGTAACGTTATAATGTACTTAACGGTGCAAGAAAGTGTTTGTGTCAGTCCGCAGACAGACACTTCACATCTATTTTGCATAAATATGTTTAAAGACAGAAGTACAGTTTTTAAATATCACTATGCTGTTTTCTCCTTCTGTCTTCTCCCCCCCCCCCTTCCCTAGCTTCATCCAACAAAGGCTCCTAGGAAGTCGAGCCTCAAGACCACACCACAAAATGATAAAATACATTGCTGATATTAGAACAAAGGGGTGACAGGTGAGATCATTAATAAGGAAGGGGACTTTGTAAAATACAAATGCAAACTGCTGCTCTGTAGCTGTGGCCAGCACAGGGTGCATATTTGGTTCTACAGGTACCCCATCCTAGGTCATCCCCCAGCATGGCTTCTGCTGTGAGATTATGCACTTTGTACTTTGTAAGTATTTGTCCCTCCTACTAGCTTAATAAAAACCTGACTGGCCAGAAGCAGACAGGAAACATTGCTGGGGCTACCAGACTGAAAAAAAAAAAAAAAAAAAAAAACTCTGGGAAGAGAAAAATTAGAAGAAAGAAGACCAGAATCCTGCTCTGAGAAAATGTACCAAGCCATGTGGCTAAACAAAATAAGAATCATAGGTGACTCTAAGAGTAAGAGTTAGCAAGTAATAGGCCTGAGCCATAGGCTTGTAATTAATATAAGACTTGGTGTAATTATTTGGGATTGCTGATCTAGAGATCTAGAGGTTAGGCTAAGCCAGAAACTTCATACTGCAGCTCCTAGGTGCCCCCATTTACCTCCTCCTCTCTCCTTATCTTTCCCTTTCTAACCTCGTGCTCCATGTGATGAGGACTTTCCCCTATACCTAGGGTAGAGGGCCAGTTCCTCAACACAGCATATGTTTTCATAGCTCGACACTGCAGCTTTCAGCTCTTGGCTAGCTCAGCCTCCCTTTCACCCCAGTAGAAGCCATTCCCTGAACCCCTTTGTCAGGAGGGTTCTCTACCTCTCCACTCTGGGTCAAACTACGCAGACTGCAGCTTTCCTGTGAAGCTTCACACTCTGCATCCCAGTCCTGGTTAGGTACCTTCTTAGCAGCTTGCATGGATGTTTTATGTGCACCTTCAAGGCTTGAAGTCAGCAATCCCATGTGCTTTGGGTTTTTCCCCTGGGGTCTGACAGAGCACCATTGCTAATATACTATTGTTTGTGTCATGAATAGATCTGTAAGAGTCTGGGTGGGGTACCTGCCTATGGTGATTTCCAGCACCATAAATAATATTAACACTTAAAGTAATGACAAACAACTGGCATTATTTAGTGTTCTAGAGCAAGAAGATCCTTAGGGATCCCTCAAGTCCCCATCTTTCTCCCTCTCCCACTCCTCATGGTGAAGCAACCTATGAGGCAGTTCAGCATCATTTCTGTTTCACAGATGAGGTATAGAAGGCTTTGGTGGCCAGGGTACCAACCTGGTCCTTTAAGAACTGAAAGTTGGCTCTCTACCTAGTGCCTGTGCTGCCTTCCTCATAGCAAATGAGTCTTCCCAGCAGCATGTGTAACAGAAGAACAATGTTCAACTCCCAAATCTCATGACATCTGAAAAAAAATTGTTGGAAGTGGGGGTCTATGATTAAGTATTTTCTTCCTATGCAACGTTTTCTATCTATCAGCAGCGGCCTAACTTAGGGTTTATAGTCTGAGTAGTAGAGATGTTCCATTTCAGGGCCTGTTCCTGGTGTCCCTACAGTGGAAGCAAGGACATCCGTGCAAGGACATCCTCCAGCTCTGCTGCAGGGCTGGTCACCCAATCAAACCCATCAAATATCCACACTATCACTTCACAATTACTTCTCCAGCAGAGGAGGAGGAAAGAAGAGAGACAAGGTGACCCATCCCAACCCAAAAGGACAAGGGCAGGTGTGCAGGGCATGGCCTTTGCCAGCATAATCTCATGGTGTCATTGTGCAAAGCCATGCCCAACTGCATGCAGCTCCTGCTAACCACAGGCTGTGGGCTCAGTGTCTCTGGGGTCCTTTCTACTCTAAAGGATCTAAGGTCTCTGTCCATTCACCCTGGGCAGTACCATTTCCTTTCTAAGGTAAGTCTCTCACACCCTGACTAAGAAGTAATCAAGCATGGAGGTTCTGTGTGCCTCCTCCTTTTGGTTTGTGTGACAAAGAAGCAGACAGCCAAGGGATGAACATACATAAACCACATATACACTCACAATCACACATACATACATTCCATATATATATATATATGTATATACTCTCTCACACACACACACTGACATACACACATACACCTCGTTCTCTCTCATGCATACAATAGGTGTGCACACCCACACACCTTATTTTGTGTCTTCTGCTCTCACAACTAGTACTTCTGAACCTGCTGGAAATTTTCTCTCTAAAGAACTAACTTTTCATCAGTTAATGACACATTCATTGTGTGTGGCACAACCTTGAAAACTTGTAAAAGCCTCACTGTGTTCATCTTATTCCAACTTTATTCGATAAAATGCAAGTAAAAAAATTCTAGAACTGAGCAGTCCAGAAACCTGTGTAGAGAAGACATTTTCTCATTGATAGTTGTATTATAACATCTGGGTACAGTGGTCTGTCCTTGTGTGTGCATCTGTGGGGAAATAGGCAGCTCTTCCGGTTTAGGCTTTTGCAGGATGGTCCAACCTTCAACTCACTCTTGCAAATGACTGACATAGGCAAACAATATAGAGTCTGTGAAAAACAGAGATTGCTTTTTTTCCCCTTTGAAGACACAAAGAAGAAAATATTGTATGAAAAATACTAGAAATTATAGAATAAAAAAATAAAAGATAGAATCAGATTACTAACAAGCCATATGTTTGCTTCCAGATGATTCTGTATGTCAGTGAGCATGATTCTATCACACAGGAGACACTAAAACTTTCTAGCTGTACAAGAGGCAATTTCACTGTAGACCTAGAAGTCTACATTCTGGGTTCACATTTCATGGATGATTTTTTAAAATTATATGTGGAGGTTCTTTTAAAGAATCACTAATGATTTCATATCATCTTACTTTCAACTCAATAATTAAGGAAAATACTGACTTACTGAAAGATCACTGGGAACAGAAATTTGAACTCAGGGAGAAATGGGTCCATATTTAGCTTAAGAAAAAAGACAAGCATATAAAGAAAAAAGTTAATAAATTGGCAAAGTTCTTTCCTCCATTTTGTCCCAAGAACAGTAATCATGTCATATTATGAAGGGGAATTTCAATTAGAACTCTGGAGAAAGCAATCCTCTATTCAGTGGAACACAATCCGACAAATGTGCAGAAACAAAGGCGAATACTGACGGCCTGGAGCAGAGAGGAGAAGCGGCCCAGAACCTCTCAGGAAGCGGGAGAAATAAATGACCTAAGAGCAGAGCTGCCAGCGCCAAGAACGGACATTTACCTTCTCTGAAGCAAGTTCCTTGCATCATGGAGGGCAGCCTAGCACTTTAAAAGCATAAGCGCGCTTCTATCATGGTCCCTGCTCATCAGTGATACACAGACTTCCATCTCCCCTGCTTTTCTCCTGCCAAGTTCTCTCCCTTAATGGCACAGCTCCTGCTCCGTGCGAGATGGGTAGGCACATGTACCTTTTCTTTTTAGCAACCAGGTTTTGAGGGGAAAAAAAAAATGCCCATCCTCATTCCAAACTTTTGGATAGCTTGTCAAAATAAGGGACAGTGGAAGCGCGACATAACAAACTGTAAACACCACGCCGTCCTTGCAGAGAAACTCCCAGGCATTTCCTGCTTCAGTCACACTGCTCATTAAACAAGCCACTTTAATGCTCACTGTCAGGCCAATCTTCCAGGTGCCAGGATTTTCTTTTGAAGCGAGTAGGTACTCTGAGGGCCAGCTTTGCAGAAAGGTAAACATTTGAAAACCGGGACAGGGTTTGCTGGTATTTAAAACGCAATGTCTTCTAAATCCACCCCCCCCCCGCCACCTCCATTTTAAAGTAGTTTTAAAATTTATCTTATTTTAATTTTTCAGTTTGCACAGGCACAAGGTGCTGCAAAACACATCTCAGGTGTCTTTTAAAAATTAAAATAGGGCTGATTGGCCATGTCAGTGATCCCTGCTAATCAAAATCACTGACACCTTTTCAGGAGGGAAGAGGCCGGGTTTAGCTCTCACCAGAGAATGGTGCCTCGTTGGTTGATTTTGATCTAAATCTGAATGTGCGTCTGCATATAATTCTATTGCATTTTTAAGGGGAATAAATAAAGAAAAAAATGATGAGAAAATAAACGCTCATTTGGACATATTGTTTCCGCATGCCTGACCCCTGAACGGAGTCACAGGTCCCTCTGCTGGCCAGGCTGGGTGGGCGCCCCCCTCCCCCACCCCGCAGACGAGTTGGCTCTCCAAACCAAAACTCCTTAAAAGATTTGTGCTGGCTTTTGCCGGGGAGCAAGGATTGTGGCTGGAATTCAGAGGAGGAGAAAAATAGGCTCTAATTACAAAATGAAAAGTAAACCACCACCCCAACATACTCCTTCTCACGGTGGGTCTGACTCAGTAGCCAACGCACAACACAGCTGAACACATGCAGCTCTTTTCTTTTCTGTTTTAGTCACTGTCTTAAAGATAAAGGTGGTTTCTATGAACTAGAGCCATAGTTATACATCCTGGTGTTTTTATCCTATGAGACGAAAATGTTTCTTTGGTGTTAATGTAGCTTCATTGTGACCCATCCAAAAAAGCACCCTTCTTTGATTTGCCCTTGTAAGGCCATTTATCAATCTCAGAAAAGAGTGGTTGGTATTATTTGGGAACACTCATTTCATAATAGCTTTGTGATATATTCTAACTAACAAAAGTAAGGTATTATTAGATAAAGAAATAAGTGAAGTCAACTGAACCTCAAGGGAAATCGTATTGAATAGATTGATTGGTCTCGATATATTAACTTAAACCAATGAGAAATCAATGGCACAGAGCAGATAACCACAACAACACCAAAATGCAGCTGAGGAGGGGAGAGGAGGGGAGAGGAGGGGAGAGGAAGAGGTGATGGCAAGGAAAAGGACTAGTTTCTGCAGCTAATTGGTCTACAAAAATCCCCAAATAATCATGACCTATCCTAACATTTAATAACATAAATATAGAAATGTCCGCATTTTTTCTACAGAAATCTACCAGCCCTCGTTGCCGCAGTACAAGCTGTAGAGGAGGTAAGATGGGCAGGGTCTTAGGTGGCTAGTTCTGTCATCCAAAGACGGCTGTTTGGGGCATAGGAAAGAAAGAATATCTCAAATTTGGAAGCTCTGCTAATTTTTTCCCAGTAAATTGAGCTACAATGCATTTTATCTTCCTTTCCCCCAAAAAAGTTCATGACAATTTTAAACTGACTTTTAAGTTCCTATGACTGCAGTGGTCTCATTGTTTCAGGAATTAGAAGCACGTGAGCCATTTCCCAGCTCGTTAATGTTCAGACACACAGAGACACCATCAAACTCCACATTCCCAGTACACAGCCACTGAGACTCAATTTCTGGAAAGTCCCTAAAAGCTTTGTGGGGTTTTTGTTTTGTTTTGTTTTGTTTTGTTTTTCAAACAGGACCCCTTTAACTTTGGAAATCCCTGCTCCAGATATTGCAGAAGAGATACTAGAGTGAGCAGAGAGAAACTATCCCCCAACATCTGGCAGTTTTTTATAGTGATACAGCTCAGGGGAGCTGGGCAGCAACAGAAATGATCAGACGGCAGCCCGAAAGAGAGAGAAATGCAGCGCGTTTACAGCATGTTATAAGTAAGAAATTGAACAGTAATAAACAAATACGCTCTTAAATTTTTTTATCTTAAAAAATGAATTTCAATAAAAAAATTACTCTGAATGGACTAAAAGTCATCACATAAAAGAACAATGTTGCCATCTAGTGGTCAATAAGAGACATGACAGAATCAGAAAATTAAAAGTTCAAGGAAAAGAATTCTCAGGAAAGAATATAAACAAATTTCAGTAAGAACTTCTATTATAGACAGAAAGTCTAAAGACTACAAGATTCAGTTCCAAGATCCCTCAACTCCTGTAGCAACTTCTCATTTGGCCTTGCAGCAGAGGCCACTTCGAAGAAAGACTGCATTTCGTATGACTCTAGACAAACCATTGTGAGTTCTGTGCAGGGTCTGGCCAGCTCTGAAATTGTCAACCACCCTAGCCAACCTCCAAAGTGTGCCATACCCACTGGCTTCCACCAGTCACTTGGGCTACTTAAGCCTCTGTAATGGAGATTTAAAGACCCAGATTCCTCTCTGATTTCCCAGAGGATCATGCTGTTTCCCTATATAGCTTGTCTAGAAACCCTCCTAGACTGTCTTCCAAACAGCTAGTCTCTAGTATACAAAGACATCACTCAGAGGAGAGACAACCTCATGTATATGCGTATCCACAAGTGATCAAAAAGGTAGAAAATCAAGTTGTATTACCTACTAACAGTTACTTTCAATATTTGTCTTGGGCTAAATCTCAAGTAGGTCATGATACTTCATAAGTTCCAGTGTTATTTTAACTTTGTCTTTTGACTTTGGAGTGATGTGGGAGACATCATATTTTTAAAATGTATGTTATATTGTTGTCGAAATTATTCACTGACAATTGATTATATAAAAGATCAATATTTATTAAGGGGTTTTATACAAACACTCACTGATACAAATTGAACCTTAAGGCAATTATTGGAGAGCTGAACTGTCCCATGCAGTGATGGTGTCAGTCCTGTCTGAGAACACAGGAACAAACAGAGAGGGCAGGTAGCGTGCACCAGGGTCCTCAACGAGGGCTGGCCACTCCCTATCCGTGGTCCTGAGACCCCAAAGCTATGCCTCTAGGTCTCCCTCAATCCTGAATCCCACCACATCTCCCTGTCTTGTCTAACTAAGAAAGTTCTAAGCCTAAGTAGAAGACTATATACAATAGAAATAATTATAAGGTAATGTCTAGGAGAGGGAAAGGTAATAACATAAACAAGGTCAAACTACAACTAACAGCAAACATAAGGTATATCTTAAATGTCTAGGATATTGGTAAGTGGCAATATACAGAGATTACTTTAAAGCTGTTTATTTTGCATAGTATGAATCTAATACCTGAATTCTCTTAGCTAAGACATGAGATGGTAATAACCTTAACTATCTAGTCATCAATCCCATCAAAGACCAGAGAAGGAAAATATATTACCCAAATAAGGGAAGCACAATAGAGTAGCTCCCAAGACTTAGAAGAGGACAGTGGCAGCTGCCTGGACAGTCACCCAAAGCTTTTCTGCAAAGTCGGAGCAGCCACCTTTTTTGGCTACAGGCCTAGGCTTTCTGACAGATCTCTTCAGAAGCAGACTATTTGGAGAAACCATCTTATCCTGTCTTGGTAGATTTCAGCAGTCTCTATCCTCCATTCTGCTTGTCTGAATTGGACAGTGTGCTTACTGTCAGCAGTCAAGGCAAGGGCAGTTCTTTGCCCAAGAGGCCATCATCCTCCAAGGAAGACAAATTCCTTGTGGAGTGTCCTTGATGCCCAACAACATCTCCAGAAAGAAATAGTAATGCCAGGAGTTACTGTGTCTCTCATGGCCGAATTCTAAATAACAAAACGTGAGGCACATACTCCCACACAAAGCCCAAGAAAGCTTAAAAGGGTTCCAGCACACAGATACAGAGTCAAAACAGCTTACAAGTTGTGTCTCTGATGTAGGTCATAGTACAGAGATGGTGTGCCATGCAGGCTTGAATTACAAAATGGCGGGCTTGCCATAGACAGCTTAAGCTGCAACAAGGCCAGTTCCTGAAGTCTCACAGGAGCCTTGATGTAAGCAGCAAGTTGCATGTGATGAATTTAAGGTTTCTATTTATATAGGCAAAAAGGGAGCAGAGTCAAAGACAGCTTCTTTGTAGTAGTATTTCTGGGTGGCCTGTTTTTGCAGACAGTGAGCAGATGCTCAGCTCCTTAAAGACAGGCTTCCTGACTCAGCCTTAGAGGCAAAAACTCTGTAGCTCTTTAAGAGGACCTGATGCCAAATACATAAATGGAATTCATGAGCAGCAGGCTAGGTGGCAATGTGGACCCTAAGATTCCTCAGAGTTGGGATGATGAATAGCTCCACAATATTTAATACTGCTTCCCCGAATTGGGAAGATAAGCTTGGCTTCGGTGCCTCTGCCATGTTGAAAAGCCAAGTGCGGCAGAGTCAGCAGCCAAATCAGTACTTTAAAGTCTAGTATTTTAAAAGCTCTTCTGGTTGGAAAATGATAAAGGCTACCCAATAAAACAGATTCAGATAGAGAAAACCTCTAGATGTGTTACAATGTGTGTGAAAAAAAATATGTAGGTTGAGAGAGAGAAAAAAAAAGAGGGTAGAGAAAGTCCTTAAGAAGGGAGATAGAGTAATATAAAAATATAATAAGCCATGTAAAGATAAAAATACACAAAGAGTCTGGATTATATTACTATTGTGTTTTCTTTTAGTGTTTTAACTGTTAATGAGCTAACTGCAGAAAAACATTTGATTGTAAAAGTTGCTAAGTTAAAACAACATACATATTTTAAAGGTATCTTGACTTTGAAATTTGGGTCTAAGTATATATTGCTTTGGATAAGAGGTTATGCTTTTGTTTCTACAGAAGATAAGAACCTACTAATTGCTTCCAGGCTAATATGATTTGATTAATGAAAACCCCCTGAAAAATCTCTGATGGGAATACATGGCCACATCAGCTTCAAGGCGCCAACTAAGATGATCCAGCCTCAGGACCTCTATAAGATTTCCAGTGCCCCTCAATCAGCAGGAAGTAGTAATGGAAAACTATACCCAAATTCTCAAAATACTGTTTATAAATGTTTTGATTATAAATAGTTAATCTCTTTATTTTGGGAGCCAAAGCCTAATTTAGCCATATTTTATAAGTTAGCTCCTACAGCTAGCAATTTGCCAGCAGTCTATACCCTAGATACCATTTACCAGAAGACTACACCCCTTATTGTTTTAAGCTAAACCCTGACTCCAGGCTTTCTCCTTTGACCTTCTCAGATCAGCAGGTGACATCCTCCAGGCCTTCAACTGATAACAGATAGATTTCCATATCAATTATACCCTGTCTGTTACTTTTCCTCACAGACTTGCCATCTTCTTTTGAATATCCCACCCCTTTCCTCCCAGCTACCTGCATGGCAGAGATTCTGTATAAATATTGGCTGTAATAATAAAGATCAGGAGGACTTGAACAGAGATATTTGTCTTGTCCTTCCATTCTTTGTGTTCCTGCCTTCCATTTGTTTCATTCCCAGGTTCAGGTCCACACTGAAGACCCCGCTGGCTGGGGCATCTTTATAAGAAAGGGGAAATATGATATAGAAATGATTAAAAAATAGACAATTGAGTCTACTTTAATTCAAAAAATGGCTGTTAATCTCAAAATATTTTACATTGGTATGGATTTTGGTTTATTGATACAAATTTATGGTCAATTTTGTTACACTATATATTTTTTATTCTTGTTTAAGAAATTATGTTTATGTAACTCATTTAAAATTGTAATATGTAATTAAGAAATGCAGATTAATAGTCATCTACGATAACCAAACTTATAGTCATGTTAGTTAGGGTTATTTTTAGATATACAAAGATATATTTCCATTAGATAAGTAATTTTTAAATACTTCAAAAATATACAGAATAAGATACTTAAAATATTTTAAAAGCTTAGACTTTTCTGAACAGTGAGACAGGTCTGTTCCTGGCAGCACCAATCTATTTCAAGAGAATAATGGGCATTGAAGAAACCCCATGTAGAGTTTACTTTCTTTGTGGTAAAAGTTAGGCATTGGACATGAAACTGTTCTTGCATTGACTGCCTGACAGTATGCTATATAAACTGGACATGCAGGATCCATAGGAAAGTGACCTCTGAACTTTGGCAGAACAAGCTGAGATGGTCCTTCAGGTTCCTGCTTTGCAGAGAAAACTGCCAGACATTCTTCAGGACATGAGGAGAAGTGACTGATGAACTTTGCCAGAATAGGCAGAGCAGTCCTTTAAATTTTCTGCTTCACTGAAAGGTTGCCAGAGACTCTGGGCCTGTAGGCTGAAGATAGATGCTTTAATGTTACAAAAGAATTTTGGGTGACTGTCCAAGCAGCCAGATGTCATCTCTGTCATTTCCAGATTTTGGAAGTTGCTTGCAGTTCCTGTTTACTCAGGTAATATTATGTCTTTCTATGGTCTTTGGTGTAGTTGAAGATTAGAACTATAACTATAATTTGTCTTAGTTATAATGAAAGGTAAATTTGATGTGAAACATTGGACTCATAAGGATAAGGTAGATAATAGAATATTTTCTTTAATTTTGCTAAATATAAATAGACTAGATATTGTATCTATAATTCTTGTTTGATAGCTGTTTTGTTATATATAATTTTGCAATGTTAAAGTTGAAACCGTCCTTTATTATTAGACAAAAAAGGGGAAGTGATGTGGAATGTCTTTCTGTATGCTGTGAATATCATTCCTTATTAAAGGGACTGTTCAGGCCTATGGCAGGGCATCTTAGAAACAGGTGGGAAATCTGAGCACAGATAGAGGAGAAGGAGGGCGGAGTCAGGAGAGATGTGATCCAGTTGCCCAAGAAGCAATGTGTAAGGAAATAAATAAGCCTTAGGCCACGTGACAGGACAGATTAATAGAAATAGGTTGAGTTAAGATGCAAGAGCTCTTTTTTCTTCTCTGCTCCCTCTCCTCCCCCTCTTTCGTGTTTTTTCTTTCTTTCTCTTCCCCTCCCTCACCTGTTCTTTTAATAAATCTAATACGGCTTCAAAAAAAAAAAAAAGAAAAAGAAAAAGAAAAAAGATGCAATATGCCTGAGCCATAGGCCCAGAAGCATGTAAATAATATAAGCCTTTGTGTGATTATTTGGAACTGCTGATCCAGACCATGGGGCTAGGCCAGGCCAGGAACCTCATATTACATTTCAAGAAACAATAGAATAATGTGTCCTACAGACTTGCCATAAGGTCGGTCCTTCAGAGCAGGACAAAAGGGACAAATAGAGAACCAGGCTTCTTAAAGGACATTGGAGTTACAACTGATAGTACATGTTCCGTATTCTTTCTACTTAATGGAAAAATTAAATTTCTTCTAACAAAAGGCATTTTGTGCATGATTTCCTTCTTGAGTGGACTGGAAAGTCTGTGTTTGCTATCCAGCTCCAGAAACATGAAAAGTTTGTGGGAAGCATGAAAGAATGACTCATAGGAAACCCTGAATGAGGCTCATAGAGAATGGTCAAGTAGCCTGAAAATACAGGGAGAGAAAATCATTACCTGTTCTGATCTGCGAACATTGGAAAGTTGTGGTGAGAGCATACATATGGGTAACATGGAAAAGCATGGTACCCAGCAGAATGCACAGTGATATCCAGGAGAAAGGGTGGTACCCAGCAGAATGCACAGTGATATCCAGGACAAAGGGTGGTACCCAGCAGGATGCAGAGATATCCAGGAGAAAGGGTGGTTCCCAGCAGGATGCAGAGATATTCAGGAGAAAGCGTAGTACCTGATGCAGGGATCAGAGCAGATGCTGGATTGATTGAGATGCAGTGCAAGCTCCACACAGTAAGTTCTTATTATCCAGAACACTGGATGACCCAGCCGCCAGACACAGAGCAGAGGAGGGTTGGAGAAAGGGCTTTTGAAATTCTCAAAACTGCCCTGAGAGTAAAGTCACTTTCCCATGTGTAGATGAAAATGTAAGCTGATGTTAAAATCCTGTCTTGTATCATGGGTAAGCTTCATTCCCCTTCCCCTTTCAAAATTCTGGTGTTAAAGCAAAAGGAAAAGCATAAGCTCTCTGAGCTTTTGGTAGATTATAAATATGCACATAGTTGCACAGTGTTTTCTGAGAACTTACCACCTGCAACACATTTTCTGGATACTCGTGGGGAGTGGGAAGATAATGACAGCCTATGCGTACTGCAGAGGTTAATACACATACACTTGCAGGCATCTAGGTAAGGTAAGCTGGCACTCTGGATGGGGAGTGTACTCTTCATTTTGATTAAGAGTCACAAGTGCATGGCTCCAGGAGAAAGTGGTTACACAGAGCCCCAGGGACTAGGTGCAATACTACTGATTCTGTTCATTTGCATAGGGAGGTGCTTGCCCTCCAGATTCTACCAGGAAGCTTTGTGAATAAACCTCTTGGCAGAAACTCCTGTAGGGTCTTGTATGTCCTCTGATTATGTTAACCACATCCGGCTAACTGGTTAGGGTTATGACATCTGTCAACAAACAGCTGTCCTGGATTTCCTGGGGAACTTGGGCTGTCTCAACAGTTCCTTAATTATCAGTTAGTTTACTTAACACTAGAGCATACCTTCACATCTATAAAGGAGAATAATCAGATACTCTCCAGGGAGGTTTGAAGATGACATAAACCACTCATCTGAACTGGACATAGTCACAGTAAACCACCCAGGCATTTACAGAAATAAGCTCAGACTTGTTCCAGTCTAACTGCAAATTACCTATAAGCCCTTTCATTACAATCAGCAAAATGGGTTCTGGTTAACTTAAACAGAGGTAGTTATGTGGTCCAAGGAACAGGAATTTAACTAGGTTCTTCCAGGGCACGCAGAAATGACAGGGTGTTATCTGCCCTAAGAGAATCTCAATGTTTTTAGTTATCTGTGAGTTAGTTCAAGACCATCCTGGTCTACATTGTAAGATCTAGGCCAGCCTCGAATACACACCAAGACGAGAGAGAGAGAGAGAGAGAGAGAGAGAGAGAGAGAGAGAGAGAGAGAGAGAGAGAGAGAGGAAGAAGGGAGGGAGGTACCAAAGAAGGAAGGAACAAAGGAAGGAACGAAAGGAAGATGTCTAATACCTGGTAACAGTTGCCCAAGGCTGGGTAAGAAGTAATATCTGGAAAGAAAACTATGTGTTCTTAAAAGACACAACACTTTGAGATGCCAAACTGAGCTAGCATCCATGGAAGCTCTGGGAGTCCTTCTAAGTAAAGGTCTCAGGGGATTCACATAATATATTTCGTGGAAAGCAATGGCACACACTCCCTGTGGATGCACTTTATCCCTTTCCTCTTCGTCCACTAGTGCTTCCGGGCCACCACCACCAGCAACACACAACAATTCTATTACCGACTGATACAAAAATGAAAACAAGTGCTATCTGGTGATTTTAAGATATTTTTTTTTTTAATTCTAAAGCTTGTATACAGGGCTAGTGCAATAGCTCAGAATTAAAGGTTCTTGCCAGCAATCCTGACCTTCATTGCTTCATTGAATCCCCAGGATCAAAGTGTTCACACACACACACACACACACACACACACACACACACAGAGAGAGAGAGAGAGAGAGAGAGATGCTTTGACATACTACATGATTTGCATATGCACACATTCAGTAGTGAATTAGTGTAATAATAAATAAAATTTACATATACATGACCAATACAGAAAAATTTGGAAGTGAAGAAAATTAGAAGGAAAACCATTGAAATCCAATATAATTGGGGGAGGGGTAAGGAGATGGCTCAGTGGTTTAGAGTGCTCACTGCTCTTCCCGAGGACCTGAGTTTGACTCACAGTACCCCTCTTTGAAAGCTTACCTTAAACCCTAACTCCAGAAGGTCATATGCCTCTGGCCTCAGTGGACACAGGCATTCACATGCACATACCCTGCACCAACTCACTCATATGTACATAATCTAAAATAACAAATCTTTTTTTCAAAATCAGTAGATAATTATATCACAGAGGTAGATTTTCTTTAAATATTTTTTATACTTTCTACCAGGCTTTTAATGGAAATTATAGTTTTGTCTGTTCATCTGTATACATCAATTGTCTGTTCATACATGCAAACATCAATTTATGTAGATAATATTATGTAATTTGTACCAGGAGGCTATTTGTATTTTAAGAATTTTTTTCTTCATTTTATATTGGTTTTTCAATGAACATTTTCTAGTTATTTTTGCAAGTTCATCTGTTGTGGTGACTCTGACTTGGGATCAGGAGTTGAGGTTGCCTCCATGCCTCCATGCTCAAGGTCCTGCTTTTCCCCTGCGGGGGATAGGAGATGGAGAGGAAGCAATGACACAGCCTCCCAACCTCCTCAGGTCAAGATGAAACAAACAAGTTAAATTTTATTATGGAGAGGAAAGCCTTATATACTGTTTCCCTCCCCACCACAGCCAGGGGAAAGGGCTTTGGTTTGCTGGTATCTGCAGCTGTAGGCAGTGGTCTCTCCCTGGTCTAGGAATGTTGTATCTGGATTCTGCCCTCATCATGGCCCCAGGCACAGAGCCCAAGTTGGCTTATGCAGAAATGCTTAGGAGCACTAGTTGTTACTAGTTTGTACTGGCTGAGGCCAAGCTGGTCTTCAGGCCCTTAGAAGCCTCTATATTCATAGATTTTCATTATTTTTTTCTGTATGTGTCATGCACACATAAATGGGATTTATATTGAGTAGTCATGTAGAATAGCATAGGCAAAACAACTCCATGACCCTTAGGCACCCTGAAGAAATGCCACAAGGAACCATGACTAGAATCAGCCTAAATATGCCAGAAAGCAGAAGAAAACAGGGAGCAGCAGAGAGATTACTGGCAGCCCCCCACATTTCCCTTTGAGCAGAAAATCACCAGGTCCTGGACTCAACTGGTATCTGAGGCCTTTGCCACTTTCTGGCCTCAGGTTCCCACCCCACCCCAAACTGCTATATTTTTGGTGCCTCCAGATCCTTCCAAGACCCAACAAGGATCTATTTATAACAGTGGGAGTTCAACTGTGTCCAATGAGACACGCACACTCCTCTGGTGGGAAAATTTGTCAGATGATTAGTTGCTGCTGGAGGACAAAGGGGAAGCTGGTGATCTAGGAGAGCCAGCATCCCAGGGGGTCACGGTTAGGAGGAGGTTAAAGTTTCCTTCTCAGCTCAGGCCCATAACACAATCAAAAATATGGCATGTGTGTGAACAAAGTGTGAGTAACAGGTTAGGAACAGTGAGGGTAGGCCTTGGTGACTCTATGACCTGGCTTGTGATGTTAAGCCATTCTGGCATCCATGTCAAAGTCAACATTGTGCCTTCCTCTGGGAAGACGTCCTGGGGCTCAGCTCCTGGCTTATGATGGCATAGAGGGATACAAATGGATTTATACTACAATCATAAGAAACAGGCTCTCACTTCCTCCTTTCCAACATGTTTTTCTCAAAAGCCTCCATCTGCTGGGTAAGAGGAAGCTATTTTAATCACTTTCTGAGATAATAAGAAAGAATCCCTTCAGCCAGCTGCTAATTTCTGTGAGTCAAGTTTGAGTCACCACAGATCATCTCTAATTTAATGAGCAAAAGCATGGCATATGTGGTCATATGGTGTCATAGGGGTCAGGAGGTGTCTTCCTTGGCGACAATGACTTGTTCGGGCTAAGTAGAAGCACTGGTATAATGTCTGTGTTTCTGTGTTTCTGATTCCTCCTTGCAGAGTTGCATCTTTCCCAGGCTTCTCTGTGGGATTCCTTGAACTCCCTCTGGGTTGCTGGGTTGCTGTGTGCTCAGGGTGTTGCAGGCTGTCAGAAGCTGAGCCTCCTCGGCCATGTGCCCTTACTCCAAACTATACATTCAGCTGCAAAGGCCCTCTCCTTTCACATTCATTGCGCAGATCGATCATTGGCTACCTTGATGTCTTGGGACTTCTTTTTGAGTCCCATTCATACCCAAATCTAGCCAAAAATGCTCCAAACCTGTTCCTCCTTCTACTCAATCCTGCTAGTGACCAAAATTGCCACAGTGATCCCCACCGTCACCTGCCAACCCCTACAGACATTTGTCATTGTGTTGTCAAGTGGGCAAATGATGCTTATCCTCAGATCCTGTAACCTGTCTTCCCTTGGCACCTCATGTGAAAGACAAAAGATGGGGCCTGGGGATCTTGGCAGCCTCTCCTTTGACCTGTTCATCTCCTCTACTCTCCCAGGAAGGTGCTCAGGTGAACTCTCAAGCTGTCTGTTCCACCTCCTGGAATCCTGGGGGAGCTTAGTGATATCCCAGTCTTTCTTCCATAGTCTGACTTTCCAAAGCTTGGGTTTGTGTAGGAATTTCAGAAAATCAGTTTAGAATTACAATGCTTATATGCATTGACTTCTACAGAGAATGGCACCACTTTTGAAGAAGCATTTTGGAAAATTACAGGGTTATTTTTGGTTGGTATCAAGGTTTAAGGAAGCATTGAGATTTGGGAGACAAATATGTTCCCAAGGAAGATCAACATGTTAGAATGAAGGAAAATTATTTCTTCTAAAGTTTGTATAGGTAAAATAATATGGTAATAATTCTGAGTTTAGAATCTAATTCTAGGAGAATAGCTTTGTATATTCGTATGAACTCTACATTTGGTTTGCATGAACTAATGTAAAATTCCCAATGAAAGATTGGCCAATTAAGGAAGGAAGCTCTCTCTGTTTTAAAGATCTCTTTCTAAAGGTCGCCAAAACCAGAATTGCTGTTTACTGCATCTGAATCGTAGCTGAATCAGCCTCTTTGGTGAGTTATCACATTCGAAGCAGTCCTATAGAACAGGGATCTATTAACTGGCAGTCCATGACAGACCTTTGAATATTGCTGGAGCCAGCCTCACACACATACAACTTCACTCAAAGTTAATTTATCTTTTCTGAACTAGCAATTAGAATGTAGCATTGCTTCTAAAATACTGTGGAATCTAGCTAATTTTAACTCTAAACTTTATCTATCTAATTTCAACTCTAAATTCATAGATTGAGGGATAAATAAAAACAGTTTTGAAGCAGGCAGGAGAATGAAGAGGAACTTGCTCAGAGACATCAGGAATAAGTCCAAGACACCTTCTGAGATGGTAGATTTGAAGCATTAGTAAGTATGTACATTGATGCATTTGTCAAATAGTTTAATTTAGCCATTTTCCTAGTGTCTGCATATATCAAAGCATGGCATGACAGAACATATACATGTACAATTTTTACTTATGGATACAAACACCTGTCATATGGTAAGAGTTAACACAAGACAAGCCCAGGAGAGACTGCATGCAGAAGTCTCCACTCTCCCCATCCAGCTGGAGTACTACCTTCTATGTGCCTGGTGCTAAATCACCTACACACCCAATGGTTCCCAACTGGGCTGGTTGATCTTTTTTGTCAACTTGGTTGGATTGAGGGGCCCAAGAGGTTGAGCATACCATTGGATGTGTCTGGGATGAATTGCAAATAAGGGGCTATAAGGCACTTGCAGGGATACAAAGATCTTTAACCCCACAGTAATTGTTCTATGGAAGAGCTTTAGATGAACCCCTAGCAATATTTGGCTTGTACAAAAGAAGCCTAAGTTTTAGAGACCGTCCCCAACAGGTTAGAATTTGGAGTGTGGCAGTGGTCGTGTCTCTCCACTGGTAGGGAAGCCAAATGGATGGATAAAGACCCTGATGAATAAAATGAGCACATTATAATAGCTGCTCCATGGGTGAAAGGGAAAAGCTTTAATCCAAACTGCCAAGGCTGTCTCTGGGAAGGCAGAAAGGAGGTGCTCCAGAGTTAAGGGACTGGGTATCTAGGAGGAAGGGACCTTGTGAGCTAGGTGGGAACCTTAGGCTAGCATAGGCCTGGGTACACTAATGGGAAAAACAAGCCTATTGACATATCTTAATGGAAGAACCTTACGTCCCTTTTGCTATATAGATAAGGGGAATGACTCCTTTTAGTAAACAGGAAGTTTCTTCTGTAGTCCCTAAGCAAATGCTGGTACCATCTAATGGGCTGAGGCATGGATGGGAGAAAAAACAAAGAAGGAACTTTACTCTTTCATTCAAATGCTTTCTTCCAAAGGTGTTAGTTTCTAGAGTCACAGCACCTGTGGACATCCAAGTCCATTCTCTTCTGCTTTCAAACACACACTTACATTCTGCAGGGCCTCTTGGGCCTTTAGGCTGAAGCATCTTCACTGGCTTCTCTCATACTTAGGCTTCAATTTCTTCCACTGAACAATCCCTAGTTTTCCTGGTTCTCTAGCCTACAGAGAATCAGCATGAAACCATTCAGTCATAGCATTTATATGAGGGGATCTAAGAAGCTGCCTCTCAGAATTATGTGACCTGTTGCATTTACCAACTTAGCGAGCTGCACAAAACCAACTCTTCCATAGCCGATGGGGCTGAAGCCTAGAGAATATGGGTCAACCATTTAGTGAGGAAGGGGGCAGGATTCAAGTTAAGTCCATTGATTGCCAGGTTTAGTATCTTGACCATTCCATGCCTTTTACTGCTGTAACAAATAGGAAAAAGGTCACCTTTTGTGCACTTTACTTATGACCATGCTTCTATTTACATAGTTTAATAGTCAGGTTTCCTAACATATTTATCTGGGGGTTAAAGAGTTGTAAGCACTCACATTTTATTTTAATGTGCCCCATTACTCAAGCATTTACACACTCATACCTAGCTGCTGTATTTAGGCTCTACTTGTGATTCAAAACTTCTCCAACGTTTTATGTGGAGAAAACACTGACCCTTAAAACATGGATTACTGGCTAATTAATTTTTTTAGAATAATGTGTGTATGAGTGTTTTTTTCTAAGTGTATGACTATGTACCACATGCACACCTAGTGTCCACAGAGTCCAGAAGAGGATGTCAGATTTTTTGGAACTGGAGATACAAATAGTTTTGAGACACCATGTGGGTGCTGGGAATTGAACTCAGGTCCTCTGCAAGAGCAATAAGTACTGTTTACCACTGAAGCATCTCTTCAGCACCATAACCTACACACTGTTTCTCTGGAGCCTTTCAAGCATTTTAACATTAGTCCAATATGGAAAACTGTCCTTTCTTATAAAACATGAGTTCATTTACATTCAAGATGTCACCTGAGAGTAAGGTCTGGTGATGCAGGCCCTAAAAAGAGCCAGAAGTTTACTGAGTCATAGGGAAGGGTATTTCTCAGAAGCTGTCATGCAACACAGTCAATTGGGAGCTTTAGCTGACAAAAGCAGACTATGTGGTACTGTGCTACATGCCTGTCACATCAAACTTTAGGTATGTTATCTTATCAGTCCAGGAGTTTGCTTATTACCCACATCATGTATGTGAAAGATGGGTCTTCCTGGAGTTTTAAGTGGCAATGAATTGCAGAATGTACAAGCAGGTGCCTGAGCTCAGCATATCTTATCATGCTAAGCCTCCTGTCAGCTCATCTGTGAGGCTGCAAGGAACTGGCAGGAGCATACAGATCTTTAGACTGCATGACTGTCACATGGGAGAGGGCTGGGCGTCTGGCAGGTATCATCTAAAATCCTCCATCTTTTACCTTTGGTTTGCCTGAGATGTCTAGCTTCTAGGGACTGTTCCCAATAGACTCTAGCCTATTGGAATTCAGAGTGTAACCATGGCCATGTCCCTCCAGTGCCAGGAATGTTTCTTGGGAAATCTGATTGAAACAGAAAATCTTGAGAACACATTTTAATAACATACAAATAACATGATGGGGACTTCCCTGAATGGTTTCCCACTTCCTCATCCTGTTCTCAGACCATTTTCCATTTTGTGGTTAAATTGTTCCCACGCCCAAGAAAATCAGGCCATGTGATCTTTCACCAAGGGCCTGTCTGCTTTCCCGTTCTCACCACCTTCTTTAACTCGTTCTGAGACAGACAGATATGAGAAATTGAACTTGAAAATAATAGATAAAAAAGCATCAGCCACTGGGTGTCACTGACTTACCACTCAAATCTCCCATAGCAGGAGAAAAAAACTGGCCTGTTCAGTGTAAATGTTTAGAAAATCCTATGTGTTCTGGAGCTGCAGAAACACACAAATGCATTTAAGACAATTTAAAAGTCACCTTGGTGACACAGAGATGCTGAATGACCAGTCTTCTGTGATTTGTAATAAATTATTTAGAACTCTAAACAGTAACACTCCCATTTTAGGGATGGATACATTATCTCTGGGTAAGCCAACAAATGGGGTGAGGGGGCAGAGCACACTCCTAAACTCATGTTTTAAACTTAGATCTTTAATGTCTGGTTTTTATTCAAGATAATTCTCTTACATTTTTGGTCGTGAACCTAGCCTTTAACAGCTGAGCCATCTCTCCATCCTTCAAGATAATTCTCAAAATCCAGGAACACAATCTCCATTACTTTGTCTTGGCATCATTCTCCAATTTTACATCTAAGGAAAGGAAAAGAAAACATTGCATTTCTTTCTTTTTTTTAACATTGCATTTCAAAACATCTCCTGGGAATCTGGAATTCAGGTTTCCATTTAAGATTCTAAAATATGCTGTTATGAGCAAGATTATTTATTTGTCTCTTATTTGCTGCCATTGTTAGTGCTCTCTATTGCTATGATGAAATGTTGACCAAAACCAGACTATGGAGAAAAGGGTTTATTTCATCTCCAAGGTCACACACAGTCCATCACCAAGGGATGTCAGGGCAGGCACCTAAGACAAAATTGAAGCCGAGGCCATGGAGGGGTGCTGCTTACTGGCTTTCTGGGTTTCTCTTATGGCTTGCTTAACACGCTTCCTTATTCGCTCCAGGACCACTGCTCAGGGACAGTACTGCCAAGGTGAATGGGACACTCCCACATCGATCATTAATCAAGAAAAGGTCCCAAGGACTTGATCATGGGCCAATCTGGTGAAGACAGTTTCTCAATGGACATTTCCTCTTCCTGATGACTTGGGTTTGTGTCAAGTTGACAAAAAAATGATTAAAGGCACATAATAAAACAGATTCAGATGAAGGAAATCTCAACAGGTTACAATGTATGTTAAAATGTATATAGACTTGGAAGAAAAAGAATATATAAGAAGTTATATAAAAAATAGTTCTTAAGAATAAATTTGTCTAAAACATTCACTATGTTATCTTACTTAACCCTCACTTCTCGCCCAAATGGCTAGCCTTGTCATACTGAAAGCAAACTCATAAAGAGTTTCTTCAATGCCCATCATCTTTGAAGTGAACTGGTGCTGCCAGAAGCAGATGCGTCTCACTGTCATGAAAAACCCTATGCTAACAAAACATTTTAAATGCCATATCAAATAGGTATTTGAAGTATTTGAAGACCACCTATCTAAAATACATTTTTATATGATCCTGAAAAACATATCTAACATATTAGCTACTAACCTTTGTTTCTTGATTATTCTAAATAGTTTATAATAATAGCTTTCAAAATTTAGAACTTTATTGTATATTTTAAATAAATTGCATAGCTACAATATCTTAAACAATAAAAGAAACATATATACAATATGTGGTTAAAAATAGTCTTAAATTTGTATCAATATACAAAAATTATTTAAACAGGAATAGAAACAGTATAACAAAATTAACTTTAAATCTGCATTACTGTACTGAAATTCATGCCAATGTAAAATATCTGAGAATAATAGTTGTCTTTTTATTCTTTATTTTTATATTTCCCTAAAATTATAACAAACATCCATAATCCATCAAATAGTCAAAGATCACCCACTCACTCCCAACTCTTGGGAATGTGAGCATAGTTTTCTTCACACTGCTTCCTAGTGTCTCTGTTTCACGGCTCTGTGAAAAAAATTAGAGATAATGACCAAGTCCTGGGAATACCAACAGTAACCTTTGTTGACAAATATCACCTGTCAAATTTCACCTTGATCAAATCTGATTCATGTTAACCTGGAATGAATCTGTAGTCTCTTGTTTCCTCTGGAAACAAAAACAAAATTGCTTCTTCAAAGCAATGCATCTTTTAAGTTCCATTTTACAAATATAGTTTTTGACTTTTGTTTTAAAGTCAAGGCATTCTTAAAATATCTAAGCTGTGGAGTCAGTAGCCAAGCATCCCAGCTTCACAGTTTAGCAATTTAAAAACTCTTCTGGACAAAAAAAAATAATTAAAGGTACATAATAAAACAAATTCAGATGAAGGAAACCTCAACAGGTTACAATGTATATAAAATGTATGTAGAATTGGAAGAAAAAGGAAAAAGGATATATAAGAAACTATATAAAAAATAGCTTTTAAAAAGAAATTCTTTAAAGGGACAGTACAAATAATTAGAAAATCCATGTAAAGATGGAAAATACACAAAGAATATGGATCATTTATATTGTGTTTTCTTTTAATTTTTTATGTGTTAATGTGATAACTGCAGAAAAAATATTTTATTGTAAAGGCTGTTGTTAAATAAGCATATATATTTTAAAGATATCTTGACTTTAAAATTTGGGAAAAGAGGTTATGTTTTTGTTTCCACAGAAGATGAGAACCTATAGCTTGCTTCCAGGCTAATATTGTTTGATTGAGGAAGACCCCATAAAAAATCTCTGGTAAGAAGAGATGGTCCAGATGATCTAACATACACATCAGCTTCAAGGCTGCTAACTAAAATAATTCAGCCTCAGGGTCCCTCAAAGATTATCAGTGTCCTCAATCAGCAGGAAGTAGTATGAAAAGCTACACTCAAATTCCCAAAATATCATTTATAAATGTTTGTTTATATTTTAAGGAGGTTGATTATAAATTGTCATTGGTCATAGTCAATATCTTTATAAAGAATAAAGGAAGATATAAATATGATAGTATATATGAGTAAATTATTAATCTATTTTTAAAAGGTAATCACTTTAAATACATTGATATAAATTTTGGTTTATTGATACAAATTTAAAATCAATTTGTTAGACTGTATGTATACTTCTACTCTTGTTTAAGGAGTTATTTTTACACAATTCATCTAAAATTTTAATATATAATTAAGAAATGAAGGTTAATAGTCATCTATAATACTCAATTTATAGTCATGTCACTTAGGTTTCTGTAGATATACAAAGATATATTTCAATTAGATAGGTAATCTTCCAACATGTCAAAGACATACAGAATATGGCATTTACAATATTTTAAGAACTGAGACTTTTCTGGACAATGAGACACGTCTAATCCTGGTAGCACCAGTTTACTTCAAGAGGCTAATGGGCATTGAAGAAACTCTGTGTGGATTTTACTTTCTTTGTGGAAAAAGTTTGCCACTTGGCAAGAAAATGTTCTTGCCTTGACTGTTTGACTGCTTGCTGTATAAATTGGACATGCAGGACCCATAGGAAAGTGACCACTGAACTTTGCCAGAACAAGCCAAGATGGTCCTTTGGGTTCCTGCTTCACAGAGAAAACAACCAGACATTTTGCAAGGCACAGGGTAGGACAAAATGAGTAGGACAGTCCTTCAAATTTCCTGCTTCACCAAAAGTCCTGCCAGAGATTCTAGGCCTGTAGGCTCAGGATGGTTGCCCCAAGATTAGAAAGAAACTTTGGGTGACTGTCAAGGCAGCCAGATATCTCTGTCATTTTGAGAATTTGGAAATTGCTTGCAATACACTTTTTGTTTACTCAGGTAATATTATATCCTTCTGGGGTTTTTAATAGAGTTGAAGACTAGATAGTTATAATTTTCCTTGGTTATAATAAATGGTAAATTAGATATAAAACTTTAGCTTCATAAAAATAGGATAGTGATAGAATTTTTTTAGTTTGCCAAATAAAATAGATTAGATATTATAACTGTAATTCTTGCTTGATAACTGTTTTGTTATATGCAATTTTACTATGTTAAAATTGAAACCTTCTCTTTTGATTAAACAGACAAAGAGAAATGTTGTGGGATATGTTTCTGTTCCTTGTAACTATGCTTTATTATCATTTATTAATAAAGAAACTGTTTTGGTCTATGGCAAAGCAGCTTAGAGTCAGAAGAGAAATCCAAGCAGAGATAAAGACAAAGGAGGGCAGAATTAGGAGAGCTACAAGCTCCTGCCCAGGAAGCAAGATGTAATAAAATACAGGTAAAGCCACAGAACATGTGGCAATACATAGATTAATATAAATTATTGAATCAAGTTATAAGAGCTAGTTGGTAATGAGCCTGAGCCATAGGCAAAATAGTTTATAATTTATATAAGCTTCTGAATAATTATTTTTTAAGCAGCTGCAAGACTATGGGTAGGAGAGCATTGTCTGGACCAAGGGGCTCAAACATGACAGAAAAACTTCCAGTTACAGGAACTTGCCATGTTGTAGCTAAAGAGCATATGCTACAGTGTCTCTGTACCATGGTCTGCATGACAGACATACTAGGAAGCTGTTCTTGGCTCCATTTATGTGTTTTAGAACCCCCTTTTTTAAGCTTTCTCAGGCTTTATGTAGATGTATGGGTCCCATATTGGGCATCATCTGTAAATGGATGGTTGGACAGTTCTCTTCCACCTGCCAATTCCCAAATAGCCACTCAGAGGTTTATATTAATTATAAATATTTGGCTGATGGCTCACAATTACTATTAATGAGCTCTTACAT
Source organism: Sigmodon hispidus (assembly GCA_004025045.1). Lineage (NCBI taxonomy): Eukaryota > Metazoa > Chordata > Mammalia > Rodentia > Cricetidae > Sigmodon > Sigmodon hispidus. The sequence continues at coordinate 117,385 of PVIH01004124.1, forward strand.
TTAAGTTAACCCATAATTCTTATCTATGTTTATCCACATAGTTAGTGGCTTATGATCTCATTATTTACATGTCCTACTTTCTCACTGATAGCTGCTATCTGCTCCAATTTAACCCTTCTTTATCTCTGTCTTTAGTCTGAATGTGCCACCTAACCTTATTCTGCCTGGCTATTGGCCAAAACAGCTTTATTTATTGACTAAAGAGAAAAACACATATTTACAGTGCTCAGAAAGACCATCCCACAGCAAACTACCACATACATATCACATTTCTTTAAATAACAATTTAGTGTTATACCAAACCTGTAGTTAACTAAAATGAGAGGTCCATCATGACAATCTATATTTATCAGGTAAATCAGTCTTAACTGATTATACAAAATCAGTGAGACTATGAGAGCTGTGAGTAATTATCACACACTTATTTGTTTTGTTGTGTCATCACTCATCAGTCCCAATGCTAACATCTAGTAGAAGAGACATGTTCTTCCCTGTGTCAGTGCACCATACTGATGGCAGAGTATAGTTCACAGTTTGTAAAGCTAACAATACAGAAGTCACAAAATGGGGAGGGGAGGAGGAGAAATGGAGGGTGCCGATGACTTCAGTCAATATTCCTCAAGAGCTGAAAGTAAAAAAACCACGTTTTTCAATTCCTCTTCTACTGGCTTTTATGTCAGTATTCACAAGGAGCAGGAGAATTGTTAGTCTTGAGAATTCAAAGGAGTAAATCAGTGTGTCTTTCCAAACAGGAGCTTAGAAGTCCACTTTCTACAGAATGCCCTGGGCTGAGGACCCCTGGCTTCCAATCACAACCTTGGCTGCAATTCTTGAAAATAGTTTTTCCACACGTTTTCTTTGACTGATGGCCTGAGGAGATATGGAACCAAGACATATTTACCTTGATTGCTGAGAGGTCTATTTCTGGCTTCACTTATCAAGAAAACTCTACCAAGTTTCCTCATTACACTTCAGGAATCCTCTGCTGATTGGCTAGTCACTGGTGAGGGTGCTGCCCTTTCCATTAGTCACCTCTTGAATTCTCAGGGACAGCTTCAGGTTCAGGTCCTTATGTCACACTTGAGGTTCTGTCTCTATAGCCTGCTGTTCCTGCTGTCTTTTTGCTCATGTTGTATCTGTTCCTGGTGACATCTCTGCAACCCAAACTGTCTTTCCAGCTTTTCTGGTTTCTGTTCTAGAGGGAAGAGCATTTCCTAGGCAGCTACCACTGACCTTGACCCAGAACAATCAGGGGGGTATGGGAGAGAGAGAGAGAGAGAGAGAGAGAGAGAGAGAGAGAGATCTCACTTAGACACATCTCTTTTACTTTAGTTCTCTGCTGCATTGGGAGAAGAATCAATCTATTGTTACCTCTCTTCTTCTACCTGGTTACACAGAAGTGTTTCTGTGCATTGGCTGACCTGAATAACACACTCACTCATTCATTCATTCATTCATTCATTCATTCATTTATTTATTTGTTTGTTTGTTTATCAGTTGTATCCCAATAAAATGAATGCAATACAAACATGTTATATCTTTGTAATTTAAGATATTTCCCAGGGTAATCTCATTTGCTGAAGCAATCAGCATCTGGTCTCTCATTCCACAAAGAAAAGCTTTGTAGTTTCCTGCATGGGATGCTTAGCACTCTAAACACTTCTACCCTTAGATTTAGAGTCTTCAAATCTTGAATTTTCTAAGCATGGTGACTTACCTCTGTCTATAATAGACATGCTCCAGCTCTCATATCTATAATAAACTTTTTTCTTCCCCATACCTAAGAGTAGTCATATCCTTTGTTTTTCTTTTTTTCACTCACTCACTATTTTATATTTTGAAAATAAAGCAGGTTTAAAAGCACAATACTATTTTCCTTTCTATTCATTTTATTAAAAATGTATTATTTTTCCTCTTATGCTTGACAAATCCTTAGTACATTGAGTCTTCAAATGTTTTTAGTGTAATTGCCTGGAAATTTTCATCAAAATATACCTTAAAATCTTGCATGAAACTCAAGTTCCTCTTCAATGACAATTTTTAAAACCAAGATGAAAAGTACATAGAATGCTGCTACACTCCTTGCTTTGGAATTGATCTAACTTGACAGGGAATGAAAAAACCACAGACACAGAAAGGCTGAGATAGGTGGTCATGCTCTCTGATGGATACTTACCAGTAACAGCCCAGAAACCCAACACCTTTTTTGTATAATATGAAGCATGAACACAGAGGAGGCAGGTTAGCCAGTTTTAGAAGGAGATTTCTAAAGAAGAATGGTCTTAGAATGAAGACACCTGGGAAAAGGAAATGAGTTGATAGTTTCTGCACACACTGTCAACATCTAGGACAAGGGAGTTGCAGTTGATACTGTTAGGGCTTCTCTATCAGAACAGTATCTTGGTGGATTGGGGCCAAGAAATGCCACAGAGATTATACTATGCAACAGATCTCACACAAGAGATTTATTGGAGGCATGATGGGGAATGAGAGGCTGATTCTGAGAAGGAACAAGAGAGAGACAGAAACAGAGTGGGCCATGATGGTGAGAACTTTTTAAAGGGTTTTCCAGTCATATTTGGCAGCTGGTGATGATGTTAACTTCTGGCACTGAGTTGCTAAAGGCAGGCTGGGGGTGGGGGACTTGGTTCCTAACAGATGCTTCTGCACACACTGACTTTTAGCTGAATGACAATGGTACATCAGAATCTGTGCTCAGATCAAGAGAGCACATTCCACTGAGCTTGACCTGTGGAAGGCCTTACCATTCCCTTGGTTCCTAGATATTGTGTGCTTCATATGGTGATGCCCATGTCAATAATTCACATTCACTCAATACTTTATCCATTCTCCTCAGTGGTAGACATGTAAATTTTATCTTAAATATAAACATTTAGAGGTGTGGGCAGGATTGGTGACATTCTGTGACACATTAATACTAAAAATCATCTGAATGAATACAAAACTAGCATCAATTCTCTTTCTGTGTGTCTCTGTCTCTCTCTGCCTCTCTCTCCCTCTCCATCTCTCTCTGTCTCTCTGTCTCTGTCTCTGTCTCTCTCTCTCTCTCTCTCTCTCTCTCTCTCTCTCTCTCTCTCTCTCTCTCTCTCTCTCTGTGTGTCTTGTTTTAATAAGCTTGTTTCTGCCCTCTATCTGATTTCCAGTCCCCTGGCCCCATTCAAGCTCCTGCTGTCTCCACCTTCTTCACAGACAACCCTGTGTCCTTGATGATATGTACAGAGATGCTGTCCCAGCCTCGTGAAGGTGCTCTATGCTATATCACTCTTCATCCAGCATGTCTGCACCAAATATCCAGTATATGCCAGGCAATGATCTCACAGAGTATTTGACGTCACACGAGTTTCTTCTGTAGTCACAAGTTTCCAGCCCTGCCAACCCTGATGTCTGGACCTGCAGTCCCACAACCACTTAGTCCCAAGGCTTATATTTATTACAAACTCTTTGGCCTATGGCTTAGGCCTATCACTTGGCAACTCTTCTTCTCAAACTAACCCATGATTCTTATCTATGTTTAGCCATATAGCTTGGTACACATGCTCAGTGCAGCATTCTCATCTTCCTTCCCCTGCATCTCCTCAGCATTTGCTTCTCTGCTCTTCCACTTCCCAGAATTCTCCTAGTCTGTTTGCCCTGCCTCTACTTTTTCCTAGCTTTTGGCCAATCAGGACTTTATTAAACCTATATTTACAGTGTACAAGAGCATAGTCCCACAGCATTTCTTTTTCTTTTAAAGCAAGAACCCAAATCTAAATTCCTTTGTTTAGCTTTTTTCCTGAGAGCATTATCTATAGCAGCTTGTAACCAACACTCTAAACAAAAACAAACATCCATAACCTATTTTTTGAGAATGTGGGCATAGTTTTCTAGAATACTTTCTGATAATTATGGGCACTGGCAATCTTATGGGGATTCTGGAAAAAAAATCAGTATTATGGTCAAATCCAGACTGAGATATTCTGTGTAGTTGGGTTATCTCAGTCAGTCTTCTTGAAGCTGTTCTGAATGCAAAACCCAGAGGAAACTGCAACAGAGGGGCTCTGGAATGTTGTTTCGTCTGGGTTGTCCATTCACATCTGAGATTTTCCAAGAGGTCTTCCTCAGTCAAACCTTATTTTTTTTTAAACCGGAAATAAATTCATGGCCTATCATTTTCTGTGGAAATAAAAACAAAACCTCTCCCCCAAACTAACATATCTTTTAACTTCAATTTTGAAGCCAAGGCACTTATAAAATATATAGGTTGGATTAATCTCACAGCATTTATAATCAAATGCCTTTAAGAAGCTCTTGCTACTTCCTTTGCAGTTAAAAAACTCAAAAACAATACAATAACATACAGGATCTAGATGCTCTGTGTGTATCCCATCTTTATGTGCCTTATTATTATTATTATTATTATTATTACTTTATTCCTTTTTTAAAAACATTCTCTATTTTTTTCTTTTCTCTCCCAAGTCTATGTATATTTTAAACACATTGTAAACTGTCTAGAAGGATTTTTTTTCCTTCTTCCATTTCAGCTACAAAGAGCATGTCAAGTTAAGGATTTGTCCAAAGTCCATCACTAAGAAAGAACAAGAGAAGAATTTCTGGGAAAATAAAACTATGAAGTGAATTGGACATCATTTATTGAATGAAAACATAAAATGAAATAAGGACATGACTGCTCCCAAGGTACGAGTTGAGAAGGTTTATTGTAGTTATAAAGGAGAAAACAGCTAGAGGCATCTGGAAGGGTCCAGATTGAACCAAGCCATGGAGGTTGAGAGTGGGAGAGAGAGAGGAACCAGGAGCCAAGAGGTAAGGAGAGAGCCAGAACCCAAAAGGACATTCTAGCTAACATGGCTGGATTATATAGGGGAGAGAAGCTGGAGAAGGGCCCAGCTTAGTCACTGGGATGGAGAGTTTAGGACAAGGGCAGGGTATGTCAGCCAGAATGTTCTTGTGAAAAGTAGTTGTTGAGAACCTAAGGGTTAGCATCTGCTTTGATGTGCTAAAGAGGCCCCTTTGTTAGCGATTTGCCCAGGGAGACCTAACACCTGTAAGATCTCACTTACCTAAGAGGAGCTTCCTTCCCACAACTGTGTGCCTTCACTTTATCCTCTAAATTCCTAACAAAAGGTAAACATAAAGCAGAATAGAATACACTTCTCTGAGAGAGTGAATTTTCAGTGTAGAAAGGTATTAATAGGGAGGAAATGAGAGCCTTTTTATTCCAATGTTTAATTTTTGAGAATTTTATACAAACATACAATAAATTTTTATCCAATGCATCATTCTCCCAAGTCTACCTTCACTCTCCCATATCCCCTTTCCAAATCTATGTCCTTTTTTTTTTCTTTCTTTTTTTTTTGTACAACCCACTGAGAGTAGTTTGTGATGCCCACATTATAGACCTATGGGTACGGCTTCATCAACTAAGTAATCATGTAGTTGACCTTGTTGACCTACAAGGGACCATGCCCTTAAAGAAAACTGACTCTCCCCCATTCAACAGCCACTGACTATCAGTAACTCCTCAGCTCGGGGTGGGAACTCATGAGACACTCCGTACTCCATGGTGGAATGGTCAGGGGCTGGGTCTGTGCTGGCCTCCCACAGTCAGTCACAATGCTGCAGTCTTGTCACCTTCTCCTCCTCCACCTCCAGGTCTCACTGTCTTTCAGCCTTTTTTCATGATTGTGATGGCTCCTGAGCACTTCATCAAATCTAACAGTTATCCTTTTGTGCATAGCTGATGGATTTCCCTTCTTCCGTAAATGAACTTAGTCTTTGACCACTATAGAGAGTAAGATCTTGTTTTAGAGAAACCAAATTACAATGTACTCATTTGGAGAACATGTTTCCCGAGAACAAACAGCAGACTTAGTCTGTGCTTCAGCCAGCAGGGTCTGGGATAGAAAAAATGATAACTAGATAACTCTTCGGCATTGGTTTACCATCAACATTCTTTCCCTTTCATAATTCACCTTAGCAATTAAAAAAGCAAGAATTTTTAAAGGTGAATTACAATGAGATATTTTGCTTTCAAAGGACTAATTCAAAACCCTGCCTACAAAAGTAGTTTAGAATCAGAACAAGCTCCAAAAAATATATTGGGAAATCTTGGCAGAGACAAACACTGCTCTCTAAGAGCCGCTGTGTTCTAATGAGGCCCTAGACATGCAGTCCATGGACATTCTTATCTGACATGATGCTGCTCAGTTTTTCTAGCACAAATCTACTTCTGTCTCATCCCAGTGTGCATCATATGGACCAGAGCAAGCATGAATGTTGGAGGTCAACCACTGCAATGTAATTCCCACCATCCAGGTCTTCATTGTGTTCCCTGTGGGCTAAAACATCTACCATAGTCCAGCTGCTCAGCCCTATTCTAGTCAACTCTCCTACCACACTCAATTCTGTTCTTCATGGAGCCAAAAAAAATTGTGACTGATTTTTGCTTAAGACTTTTGGTCCTGACCAAAAGGGCCATTGGTCTTTAAAGTATCATAAATTGAAAAGATCACAGCCACCTGTGCCCCCTCTCAATTGGTTGTATCTGTTCTTCCTGACTCCAGCTTGCCTTCTGACACCAGGGCCTTAGGTGAATGTGGGTATCTAGAGGTACTGCCAAGTTCATTCCATGAAATGGCCAAAGTATTGTACAACTGGAAAAGAAGATTCATTCAGATAGGCATGTGAAGAGACAGTTGGGAAACTGGGACCATGAGCAGACTGTGATACCTAGTGAAAAGCCAGATGTGACAGTCAGCTGAGAGTCCCTAATAGAAAGTAACAGTTACAGACCCAAGGCAGGAATAGAAAGCAGCAGCTGTCAGAGAGCTGAAGTTGAGGTCTTGAAGATCTCAAACATGAGGACACTATTATAGGTTCTGGGAGCAGCTGACAGTGAAAGTTATAGATGGACATGGAGTCAGGAAAGCACCAGCCACAAAGAAATAAAGAGAACAAACACACACTTTATTAAAACAGAAAAACAGCTCCCATGGAGAGGATGGGAGGGCCTCAGAGATGGGAATAGGGTGGGTATAGAATTAGATGTAGAACTGTCAATTTCTTCTCTAGCACCATGTCTGCCTATATGCTTACATGCTTCTTACCATGCTGATAATAAACTAAACTTCTAAAACTATAAGCATGCCTCAATTAAATATTTTTTATAAGAGTTGCTGTGGTTATGGTGTCTCTTCACACCAATAGGACAGCGACTAAGACAAGAGGATTGTGCTCTAGACATTTTAGAGGCTCCTGAGCCTCTAGATTTTATGTCTTCTCTAGTTGATCCTGCCTGGTTTGTATATAAATACATCATTTTTTAAATAAATGAAGTGGATTATAATGCAACTGACTGCAGAAACACAATAGAATTCTTTCATCTAGTAAATCTCAGGAGCCTAATATAGCTATCACTCCAAATCACCAGTCAATTGCTGTTTGAATAACCCTCTTTAGAAATCCAAGGAAATGTACTCAGCAAATGATGTTCTTTAAATAGACTGGTGGGATCAGAATAGCTGGCATCAAAAAGATGAAAGGCAATCCATGCTGGAGAGGACACAGAGAAAAGGAGCCATTGCACACTGCCAATAGGGGTAGAAGTTAATGTAGCTGTGTCACCAGACAAACAAAATAAACAGCATGGAGGTTCTTCAAAACCAACAGAACTACTATATGACCCAGCTCTCCTACCACTGTGTGTGCATCCAATAGAATTGGCACTTGCACACCTGTATTTGTTGTAGTGCAATTCACAATACCCGAAAGAAGGACTCAATCTCAGTAGCCATCAACAAATGAATGACTGAAAAAAGCTAAAATAAATCTTTACAGTAGAGTATTGGTCAACCTGGAGAGAATAATGAAATCCTGTTCTTTGATACTATATAGATGTGCTTGCATTTTTGTTAATTGGTGAAGCCACATGCAGAAATATTGCATGCTCTCATCTACATGTAGAGTCCAAAATAATTACATTCATGGGAGCAGGGTAACATTGTAGTTACATAAGGCTGCGGGATAAAGGAAACAAGAGATATTAATCTAAGGGTACAAAGTTTCCTTTTGTAGAACATTATTTTAAGGTGTGTTACTTTTGCTATGTTTCATTTATTTAACTCTGTGAAGCTGTGTTACTTTGCCTGTCTAAAAACCTGATGATCTAATAAAGATCTGAATGGCTAGTAACAAGGCAGGAGAAAGGATAGGTGGGGCTGGCAGGCAGAGAAAATATAGAAGGAGAAATCTGTGCAGGGAAAAAGGGGTGACAGAAGGGGAAAGATGCTCAGGGGCAGCCACTCAACTACACAGCCATCAATGGGGTAAGAAAGATATACAGAAATAGAAAAATGTAAAAGCCCAGAGGCAAAAGGTAGAAGGGATAATTTAAAGTTAACAAAAGCTGTCTAGAAATAAGCCAAGCTAAGGCTGGGTATTTATAACTAAGAATAAGCCTCCATGTGTGGTTTATTTGGGAGCCGGGTGGTGGAACTCCCAAAAGAGCAAAAGCAGCAACAGTTTCCTTTTGACAGGAGGAAGAAATTGTGTTTTGTGGAGAGAGAGAAGCTGGCTTTAAGCTTGTATTCTCCCTTGTTCCGGCATGCTATTATAGGTGCTTTATCAAAAGCAGGACAAAAAGAAAAGAAAAGAAAGAGAAAAAGAAAAGAGGAGAACGGAGGGAAGATAGGTCAAGTCTCTCTTCCTTTCTGGTAGTTTTTCTTTACTATAGTTTAGAGACAAGCAGCCTAGGGAGATGTGCTATGGGAGAGAAACTGCTAATGAATTGTTGCAAACTTCTCTTACCCTCTACCTGTGAGCCTGTCTCCATAGGAGCCTGAAAGGATGTCTGGAGACTAGATAATGGAAGAAGATGCCTAAGGAAACCAGTCCCACAACATCCAGGATACAGTTTAAGAAACCCTCTCGTTAAGTTCTAGGAGTAAAGCCAAGCTTAATTACGCTGAAGAAATAGGAGATGTCTTTCATTAGACCTGGTTTCCTTATAAACACACATTGTATTATGCCCAAAGCAAAGTCTTTATAATACTATTTGGGTTTATCTGCACTCTGCCAGCATCTTGACTTTATTTGAGGCTGTATGTGTTTGTGTTCAATGACACCAAGTTCCTCATTAGGGAACAAGCACTTGTTTGCAAGTTCATGTATTATAAGCATCACAACTTCTAAAGGTGGAATCTACAAGCCTAAATATTTAAAATGATGCTGAAGTTTGAATCTAGTCACTTTCCCAAATTAACTGTTCTGATTTTGTACTGATGATCATTTTAGGTATAATATCTATTCAGGTTTCTTTCTCAGTTTGACCATCTCCCTCATGATAATATGCAATTTAATATGCAAAAATCCTGAAAGGGTTTCCATTGCTAACACCAGACTCTACATTTTAAGCCTTTCAATGGAAGACTGACAAGCAAGTAAGTGGAATGCTGAGAATTAAAAAACAATAGAAGTATCAGACCAAATAAAAAGCCATCAAAGAAATTGTGCTAGTGACAAACAAAAATAGAGAAGGCCAATTTATAAAAGGCTCTGGCAAGGCTGAAGAGGTCTGGCTATGCAATCACTCAGGGTGCCTGTGACAACATACAATGTCATGGCATGGAAGGCACAACAGAGACAAGCAGCTCTCCACAGGGTGACAGAAGCACAGAACAAGATAAGAAGGATCTGAGAACAAGTACCCTCTTCCAAGACATGAGGTCCTACCACCTAACAGTTCATTTAGCTACAAGTTCATCAATGGGTTAATCCTTATGGTCTTCTCAATCAGTGCCCCAGATACACCGAAAACTTCAGTACAGGAGTCATTTGGGGGTACACTTTACTTCCAAGCCATAGCAACAATTAAGATAAAAGTACAAGTAGAGCAGAGTGGGTAAAATAAGGAAATCTTCATGCAGACTTCCTTAACCCTTTGTGTTCTATGTATAAAATAATCTCACTTGACAACTCTGTTTTCTTCTGGAAAGAGATGAATAACCTTTTAGAAAACGTGTAGATATGTGGTCACTTCCAGATGTGCAGGATTGATACCACCCATGCCTGGCTGTGCCTCAGAAATTGCTGTCTCACAGAAAGTGGCTGAGTGACTAGTGGAACAGATTTCAGATGGCCAGCTAATAAACTACTGCAGCCCACATACATTCCTGTCTTTTTCTGTTTCTGTTCTGAATTATTCAAAACAGTATCCTCCACAGTTTAGATACAGCCTACATGTTAAATTAAGTTCATAAAAATTATGTATTTAATGTGCCAATTTCTTCTTAATAGAAATATTTCCATACACCAATAATGTCACCATGAAAAGATACTAGAAGTTGGTAAGATAGTATTTCTCAAACTTCATTTTAGCCCACAGAAATTCATCTTTGCACAGAATACCATGCAAATATTTATTTGCAAAGAATTCTAGGCATTTATCTCAAAAGCCACATTTATAAACAAACTAGTGGGTGGTTTTAAAAGGCTTCCCACTGAACTGGTGGTTCTTTTCTGTTGCTTTAGTTACTGTGGCAGAAATATATTGTGGGCAAAGATCTACATGAGTGTGGGCTGGTTAAGGAAAAGTAAAGATATACAAAATAAATTCATCAGTTCTTTTCATAGATAAGCAACCTCTTAAAGGGACAAGTGATTTTTTGTTTGTTTGTTTTTTTCTTTTAAAAAAACAAATGAAAATAGCAGAGGAAGAAGGAGTTTAATTAAAGACCAGACTGGCGACCTAGACATTCACCTTCAACCTTTTCCATATGGTTGAGAACATTTGTGGGCTCAATACATCTGTGTATGCCAAAGGAGGATGTCCAGTCTCCCTCTATCAGTTCACATTTTATTCTTTTTTTTTTTAAAAAAAAAAAAAATTATTTATTTATTTATTTGCCTTGGTGTTTGCCTGGAACTGGAACTACAGCCAGTTGTTAGCTGCCATGTGGGTGCTGGGAATCGAACCTGGGTCCTCTGGAAGAGCAGATGGTGCTCTTAACCACTGAGCCATCTCTCCAGCCCCCACATTTTATTCTTTACTGAGCCTGAAGCTCTCTGCTTCTGCTATTCTGGCTGCCCAGCCAGTTTCCAGAATCTATCTGTCTCTACTCCCATACACTGGGGTTATAGGTACATGGACTCTTGCCCTGCTTTTAGCTGGGTGATAAGGACTCAAAACCAGTTTAAAGAAAAGGATACTGCTATAGCAATTTGTTTTTACCTCAGCATTTAATAGACACTTCTGAGTTAATATATGCACAACTAAATTCACATTTCAACTCCCTACCATGGTCCCTGACTGTGCTCTCTTGCAGAAAATGGTGATTCTTTTTGCAAATGCTAAGCCTAGGGGATCTACTGTTTTCCTTCTTCTCTCAGTCTAACAGTGGCTCTTTCTAATCTAATCTCACTGGCTCTCCCTCCGAAGTACACCCAGAGAATCATTTTTTTCTACTCTCCGTGCAGCCCTAGGCTGGTCTGCCATGTCTCTTGGGTAGAATACAGCAGCATCCTCCATCCCTAGACCTCGGCTTTCACTTTGCCTCTCTACAGCCTACTCTCACAGCAGCACCACAATCAGTTCTGATAAAGCTTGGCTTCAAATCAACACCACCACGCCTGTGCTTTAAATCCTCCAGCTGTTTCACATCTCAAGCAAGATTAGTTTAAGACTTCATTGTGGCTTCTTGGACTCCTGTCTCTGTGACGTCATCTCCCTGCTAGTTCTCACTCCAGGGAAGTGGCCCCGTACCTTTCCTCTCATTAACCAGCTGTGCCACCAATGTCAGGTGGAAGTTCAGGTCCTCTTCCTTGCCTGGAGAGCCTCCCTCCGTTTACTCAGAAATAATTGGTGTAGGCTTACCAATCCTGGTGTTCACTGTTAATTGCCCCTTACTATCCTATCATCAGAAAACTCCAGAGCCCACCCCACTAAATACACAAATTCCCCATTGCTATTTCCAGTCATCCTTAATGTGTTATTATTTTTATTTCCTCCATAACACTTATTTTAATATAACCAACCTTCTTTATTATGTATTCTGATTGCCTGAATTTTGCTAAACCACAGTGCTTTGCTTGTTCTTTTGGTTGCTCAGACATCTGTCGTAGAGTGAGTGCTTGGTGAAACACTGCTCAGTGAAGGAATGTGTGAAAACAGATGTGTTGTCTACTTTTAAGAAAGTTGCAATCCACAGTAAAAGCTGCAACTTTGAGCTTGGCACCTTTACAAGCCTAGCAGAAGGTGGAGGTGTCAGAGGACACCCCCTGGGATCAGGAAGGTTGACCCCTCCCTGTCAATGGACCTGTGTCTGCCAGACCACTGTGCCAGGAAGGAACGAGTCCTTAAATTCGGGATACTTCATTTTATGCCTTTTTGCATTTCTGTTCAGACATGTAAGCATTATTAATAAAGTCTCATTCCAAAGTTTCTGCTTGCATTTAGTTGTGTCTGAAGACTTAGCAGAAATAATGTATTTGAGATCTATCTCCATGAGAATAGAGTATACCCCAAAATCAGCTTGATTGTGGACAAGTTGCAGGTCTAAAGGACTTTTCTGAGAAAGGATGTGCATCAGAGGGGAGGTGCTCTCCCTACTCCAATGGGCACCCTGGGAAATGGGTTAAATTGTGTTGAATTTTCCAAGGCTTCCCATTGGGACTTTAGACACTCATCTCAATTTGCTCTGTCCTCCAGCAAGCCGCTTTTGATTCATAATGCCCTTAGTCTTGTTGGAACTTCTGCTTCTCAGAGAAGGTGTGGTCATTTATCTTCTTATATACCCAGCTATGTGTTCAACCTTGATTCCTCTAAACTGCCATGGAAACAAGCTATTTTTTTCTCCTAACTAATCAATGGGACTCACAGTACACTACGGGATTGGTTGAGACAAGGACTCAAATTTAATATCATTGTCATCATGTACTATTTCCCTCTAATGTCTAAATTCAAGCTTCCTTGAAGAGTAATTCAGTGGTGGCTTACTCCAGAACTGTATAGGACTTCTCCTGTTCTCCTCATGGAGACAAGGATACATTCTCGGCACGTAGGTCTGTTCCTCTGGATCTGGGGTCAGCCTCGCAGGTAATCCTCACTTGCAGTGAGTACAGGATCTCACCTCTCTGAGTGGTGAAGGAGACATTCAGTATGTGTCACCATTGATCAAGTCTGATGAGCTCTGATTACTATGGCCGAGGCTTTACTTTTTATCCAGGTTTCTTTCCTATCACACTATGCACTCCAAGCCAGAATGCATCATTCATTGCCTATCACATTTGACACTCTTATGACTTGTCCTTCTTGCTAGCTCTATGCTTATCCCTCCTGACCACAGTTGGTCACCCTCAATCTTACATGCTCCTTACACAATGCTATTGGGATGGGAAGAGCCCCTGTTACAGAATCAAATGAAAGTTCTACCAAGCCAAGCTTCAAGCTTTCATAATTTACATTATTTCAGTAAATCAATGCTCACATTTTGGAAATATAAAATACCTATTATAGTTTGTAGTTAACATGACTACTAAAAGTGTAGTCATGTTAAGTGTTGAAGGTTTCTTCCCTAGTGGATGGTGCTTCTGTGGAATGAGGCCTATTTAGAGAGAGGAAGTGTCCCACATTCTAGAGACCTGCTTCAGCAGGAGGGTTCAGGACCCAAGAGGTAGGGGGAGGAGACTGAACATGATCATATGGTGAATCAGATTGGCTGCCAGCAGCCTTTAATTGAGAAAAGATTACACCTTTTATACTGTGTAGTTGCTCATAGGGTTAATATAAAATTTTAGAGTTTTACAAAACATTTGAATTACAAAATACTAATAAACACTTAAATTTAGGACACTTTAATTTTATAAAATATTTTCTTATTAAGTTCCAGTTTCCAGTTTAGAGGAGGCTTTGGTCGTGGACGTGGTCAACCACCTCAGTGAATTTGAAGATTGTTTTGAATAAACTTTAAAGAAAAATGAAAAAAAAAAAAAAAGATACAGTCCTGACAGATTGGTTGCTTTAACAGCAGCACACATAGTCAGCTTCTTCCTCCCAATGCTTTCGATGCCTTCTCATTTCTCTCCATGTATAAAGCTCAGGCCACAGGCCTCACTTTCCTAAGAGATACTTCTGAGTCTAGACAGTTTACCTTGCTACCAGACTCCACAAAAAGAGATAAACTTACAAAACTTCAATGTAACTTTTTACTATTTTTTATTTAAAATAACTCACTTTATAACAAATGCTATCAATAATCAACTATCTATTTCTTATGGTGAATGATTAAATTTTAAAGTGTGTAAAATTTATATAAGATCTAAGGATAAGAAATCTTTTGTGTTGCTTATTTTTTGGGCCTTGCTATGTTGTTCTGTTTTTGTTTTTGTGGAGGAGGGGTGAGAAGCTGGTTTAGGTTATATCACATTAGGACTCTGCCTCTGTTGCCAAAACTCAGGTAGACCCCAGGTTGACTTATTAGAAAGTGACCACTTAAGGAGCCCTCATGGGCTATAAAAAAAAAAAAAAGTGCTATAAGCCCATGCTTCAAGGCACCAATCATAACCAATTTAAACTGGCTAAGGCCAGGCTGATCCCAAGGCCCTTAAAAAGCCTTTAGGGCCTATATATTCCACAAGGTTGTTAAGATCTAAAAGATGTTTTAGGTCTAAGTAGGTGTTGTAAGGTATGTATAAAGGTCTGAGGTCATGAAAAAAGAGACCTAAGGTGTATAAATGCAAAGGTCTGAGAAAAGCTTGGACTGTGAGAATCTCACAATGTTTTGAGGCATATAGATACAACTTGTGAAGATATAAAAAGATGGATTAAGATATAGGAAAAATGGTTCAGATTTTTTCCTCTCTATGCTATTGTTACTGTTGGTTTCACAGTACAGGCACACATTACCAGCTGCCACACTGGAATTTATTCAGGAAAGTTACTGGGCAGGTACAAGGGAAGAGAAGCAAGAGAGAAAAGTGAGAGACCTTTCCCATGGGCACAGATTTACATAGCCACGCCTAGAGGCGTGCCTCCCATGTGTGGCATGTTCTACTCACATCATTTTGAGTTATTGGACTAGCACATTCACCACGTGGCTGCTATGTGCTAGGAATCCTTACAGTTACACTGAGACTTCAAACGTTCAGAGTTTTCATATTAAACAACAGAGTTCTGGTAAGCTGTTAATCTAGCTCTGTTAAATACTGACCGCTATTGCCATGGTCACAAGTTCAAGATTTTAAGTTCCCTCTAGTTGTCCTCTAAGGATAGATCTAAAGATGCTTCTCATCAGAATGATGACATCCCTGTCCAATGTATATCTGGCTGTCTGGACAGAAAAAAACATGTTCATACTTTTGAACCCAAAACTCTAGCTTTTGCTAGCACTCAAAGGCATGAGTCTATTCCAGCTGTTTTATAGATACTAGTTAACTGACTTTTCTACAATGTAAGTGTTATGCCCTGGTGGTGAGAACCCTGAACAGAGCAAGGTTTATTGAAAAATGCAAGTTGAGACAAGGACCTCGGTCTGGTTCATAGCTTGGCAGTGGCAGGAGGAGGTGCCTATCCCTTTGCAAGCTGGGTTTTTAAAGGCAAAAATCACAAGGTTATACATTAATTAAGGTCTTAGTATGGCTACAATTTTGATTAGCTGCTCTTTCGGGGGGGGGGGAGAGGGAGTTCTTGATTTCCTCTGTTATCTTAGCTGGCTGATTGCCAAACCCTTTTCTTTCAACTATCTCCTGGATTGGGTCCTTTCAGGCTATCTCTGGTCCTGGCACATTCCATGGATAGTAACTGTTATCAGCCCCTAGGCTACCTCTGCTGTTACAGCTTTGTCCCTCTGTAGATCTCAGGCCGAAGAGAGTAAACTTAGCTCAAGAAACCCCATTTTGTATTCTAGTAGCCATTTTGTATTATAAAGATAAAATATAAGGTAAAATTTCATATTCCTGGCAGGGGCTTGCCCAGTTCCAAGAAAGAATAAGCTAAGCACTATCTAAGAACACCTGGATGATCCAACCCTAAGGCAGTAAAATAGTGACCCCACCCAGGTGGTCCAGGAATGTTAAGCTGTAAAAAGTCCCTAATCATGAGCCAATCAGCAGCACACTTGCACCCTTGACCCCAAGTAAACCTGCCTTGTGATTTTTGCCTATAAAAATCTTGTGTAATTTGGGGTGCTGAGCTCTTCCTTGCCTTGCTACATTGGGTGTGGGTGCGGCAAACAAGCTCCTTGCCTGGCTTGTATCACACTGGCAATAAACCTTGCTGTTGCATTTCAGACATTTCCATCTCTGGTGGTCTTTCTGGGGGTTGAGGCATTACACAGGCTTGTCTGAAAAACTGGGGCCTATGAACTTTTGTTCAAAAATGGAGGTATTTCTCTGGTTCTTCAGTAAGTTATAATACACATAAACAGTGGTGATGCTAGCATATCTGGAACTGTTTGTGATCTTAAAAAAAAATCTTGTAAACTTCAGAAAATCATCTTGGATCCACCTCTCAAATGGACTCCAGATGAGTACTGTCAGTCAATAGCCTATTTCTCCTTCCAGTCTGGAAGTTTCAAACGTAAACCTAAAGAAAAATAATTAACTTTATGCTCTGCCCTAATATGCATCTGTTCTAGTGGATTTCCAATTTGATAAAGACTGCATACTACTAGCTGCTGCCTACACTTTCCTAACTCCAGAAATTCCCAATGAACCTAGAAAACAAGAAACATTTGCTTTTCCTGCACTTGGTCAACAGTCCAGCTTCAGTGTCTACAGAAAGTAATCAGAGACAGATTTCTTTGTCTGTGATCAGTTACTATCAGCAGAAGAACTGGGATGTTAGGTTTTAAACCCAAGACAAAAGGCCTATTTAACATATCAGCATCCTTCAGTCCCTAGCTAATCTATTTAAGTGCAAAGTTTCAAATGCAGGACAATGATACTTTCAAAACCCCAATAGTTCTACATCACTGCTAGAGTGGTAAAAGGTAAAAGTTGTAGCCCAGAGACAAACAAGCCATAGAGGTGAATGTTCAGACTGGGAAAGCAGACCTTGGCTAGAGGAAGTAACTCTCTACCTTGAGCCCCAGTTTTCCTTCTGTTGAAAGTTCTGTGGGTGGTTTTGAGGAAAGGTCATTCCTATTTTGCTTTAGCAAGACAAAAAAAAAATGTTCTAATTAGGCCTGGGAGCCAAAGATTTTTCACCAAAAGGGATATGATGACGCCATTCCTGTGCTAGCTAGCCAGAGATCACAGTTTATAGCTGAGACTCAGACAGTAATCAAATAAATTCAAACCATCCAAGGTCACTTTGCAAGCCTTTGGGCTAGGCAACACTTAAACACACATCCCGAATGAGGCCCCTGCTGAAGTCAAGATCACTCTTTCCAGAGAAACACTGAACCAAACTGCTGTGCTTACTGGGTTACTTTAAGCTGTTTTCAAAATGTCAAAAAGAAATTAAATTTTTCTTCTTGCATGTATTTTTCCAGTTCCTTTTTAAAACAAAATGTTTATTTAGGGGCCATGACAGCTAAAATAGAAACATCTTTGGCATAACATAAGCTTTCTAGCCTGCAGGCAAAACATAATATTGTTAAATTGGAGTGGACCAGAAAAATGGATGATAAAACGGTTCTACAAAACTTCAGCTAATAGCAAGCATTATATGTAGTTAATATGTGGCAAGGGGTGGGTGTAAGTCTGTCCCAAATAGTAGGCTTGGGTGCCTTTAAGCAATGAGACTTTTAGGGCTCTCATTAAATGCCCTTTTGTAAGTAGGAGATGTTTGAGGACACTTCTACCGTCCCTTGGTTTCAGTTGGCCCTCTTCTGGGGTTTTAGAGGCAATATTGTGTTATTTGGCAAGTCAGAGCACAGCTCTGGCTACTACTTTTTACTTAAGGTAAATGAATTCTTCCCTAGAGTTGTATCATTGATGCCCTCTGCCTCCACTTCTCCTTCACCCAGTAATTAGAAGAGGAAACCCACTTGAAGAGGTGGGTAATGATAACATAAGAGACTATAGACCTTGCTAACACAGTCAATAAGCTCTTTGCCCTTCCTGTATTTGATTTGTCATATTTAATTGACTCTAAGATATCATTGATGGTGAGATGCACCATTATTTCCTTAAAATACACAGTGAAGACTCTCCTTGACTGAATTTAGTCAAGCCCTCCTAAGCCCTCTTCATGATTAGGTCATAACTGGACTCTTGACCTTGGTGAGTCTGAATGGCTCCTTTATAGCAAGAATTCTATGATAATTAATTTTCAATATGAATGTGAGCAGATCCACAGCCACCTGCAGCATTGGTGAAGAATACCTTTGAGTGTGTCTATGAGGCTGTTTCTGAAGAGAACTAGCTAAAGAAGGAGGGCCTCCCAGAATGGGGGTAACATCATCCCATAGAATAGGAGGGTCCTGGACAGAATTGGAGAGAGCCAGCCTGGTGGTATTCTCTTCTCTCAACTTCTTTTCATCAACAAGTGAGAGTCATGTCTCAGCCTCCACACTCCTGCCAGTGTGATTCTGCTCCAGAGCATGGGGCCAAGTACCATGGACTGAGACCCTCTAAAACTGTGAACTAAAGAGATTCTTATTTTATTAAGAGGCTTCTATCAGGTATGCTGTCACGGCATCACATCACCAAAGTAACCAATACGAATTTTGTTGTCAGTCTAGAAAGAAGCCCTCATGTTCCCATGTTTGATATTTAATCAACTTGGTCTTTAGGAAGAATCCTCTTTATTATAACATGGTGATAGGCCATCTTGGCAAGTTGGAGCCAAGGGACTCTAGAGAGTCACACCACACGAAAGATGTCATGTGAAAGACTTATTGGGGGAAGGAGAGGGGAGAGACACAGAGTACAGTGCCGAGGAGAGAGGGGGAAGAAGAGAGGAGAAGGGGTGAAGACTCAGCCTTGTCGAAAGAGGGGGAGGAGTTTGTCTTCCATAAGGTGACTTGGCACTTGCACATACAGCATATGACCGTGCACAAACTATGTAATAACGTTCGGTCATATTCCTGAATGTTACCAAGCATATCCTGTCAGGTCTCCTGGGGCCGGCCAGGTAATGTCTAAATGCTAAGTCTTAAGTTATTTTGATCAGTTTCGTCTCTGGGCTGGTAGTGAAGATCCTTTTTAGCAAGTGTGTCACCCAAGACCAGACCTCAACAACTACAATTCATCAGTCATTTTCTACTCACAGTCCTCCACCCCGTTGTTTCCTTGCTGTGTTTGGAGCTGAATCTGACTGCGTGGTTCTTTCCCTCTTTCCTCTGTTTGGCCTTTCCCAACAAGCGCATAAAGAATGGTAGGTACTTCAGCCCCATCAGAGAACACCGGCTCGAGCATGGGTGGGCTGCAAAGCCTTCTTTATTTATTCCAAATAATTTGTTATTGCTTGTGCCTGTAGTTGTGCTTTTTGACCTTTAATAAAAAATATTTTTACTTATCTCAGTAACAAGATATATAAAGCCCCATAGAACTACAAGGTGTTCTCCATCTTAGGTTCCTACAAGCAGGCAATGTCTCCTTCCAAAGAAAGAAGAAATCACAGAGATTTCTTTTTGACAGGGAACATTTTGTTTCACTAGTATCAAAACTGGGGCCAGTTGCTTTGTTTTCTGTATTTCTGCATATTACAGTGATTTGTGTGTGTGTGTGTGTGTGTGTGTGTGTGTGTGTGTGTCAAAGCTGAGTAAGGAGGGGATTTTGCTGAAGGAATTTTAAATAGTAACTACTCTCAACTTGTACCTCTCCTACAATAAACACAGAACAGTAATGTGCACAATGATGACAAAATAAATAGACAGTATCCATTTCCGCACACCAATAGCCTTTCAATTTCACAGATGCTAAAATCTAAAGAAAGATGAGTATCATCGCATTTATGGGATATAGTGTTGTCTGTTCCCTTACTACCTGGGCAAACTCAGATATCCACAGTGTCAATGGATAGGAGTACATTTCTGCATGAGAAGTATGTGCTTCTAATGCTGTGTCTTCCTTCTTTTAACAGAAGCACAGACGCAAAGGAATGTTGAAGAATCTGCAGAATCCACTAAGACCCTGAATTAGCTATACAAAGTAGGAATAACAGTAAGGGAAGGAATGTCCATTTTCTTCATAGCTCAGGGTAACTGTTTTCTTAGGAGTGATCCATGGGACTTTGAACAAAATTCTGAATTTTCTAAATTAGTGAAATTTTTAATTTTTTTCAGACATCAAAACATTGTTCACACCACACAGAGGAGTAAATCTGTGTGTCTCATTGGATACTTAGTCATCAGTCTACATCCATACAAGATAATACCTAGTTATAGTCTACACAAATCAGCCATTGTGTTCAAAACATCAGCATTTGCCCATCGGTACCTTTAACCCAGAACTATTACTACCAGGAAACATGATCATACAAACCTAAGTTCTTTACCCATGAAGCAAAGGTATGCAAATGTAGCCACTGGAAATATTAAACCAGTAAAATCTTATGGTATTTTCTTATAGCTGTCTATAATCAAACTGAATCACTAGGGGGATTCAGAGATCAGAACTTAGTGAGCAGCTGTTAGAACATAGTCTGGTTGTTAGAAAAGATAGGACATTTCCATAAGAAGAATGGCTGCTCTGGGTTCTGACGTTGCCTAATGCTCCTTGCCATAGCCTTGCTGACCTTGTGGACAGAAGAACTAGATGTTCTTCACAAGCCTATGTTCA
Organism: Sigmodon hispidus; assembly: GCA_004025045.1. Lineage (NCBI taxonomy): Eukaryota > Metazoa > Chordata > Mammalia > Rodentia > Cricetidae > Sigmodon > Sigmodon hispidus. Next base: position 138,124 of record PVIH01004124.1, read on the forward strand.
CAAAGTAGGAGTTCTATCACAAGCCTCCCAGGACTCTTGGGACTGAGGCGGGAAAAGCCCAGCCCAGGAGACCTGGGAGTGCAGGAGGTGACACACTGCTCGGTAAGGCTTCTGAAATTGCCTGCTGTTTCCCAGGCATGGAAATACTGATGTTTTTCTTCCTTTTCCCAGAGGGGGATGTAGGAATGAAGGACATTAGCAGTGTCCCAGTGCACTCACTCCAGACTTAAAGGCATAGTTAGAGAACACACTGCACCCTAATCATGTCTGTCTCACAACAGAAAAGGAGGCAGTACTGGAAGTCCACCATACTAGCACTCAGTGCCCCCGCTCCCCATAAGTGGGCATATAGATGAAATCAGCTTCCTTGTGGCCAAAAACTGAGGAGCATTAGCAACTCAGAAACATACTTAGGGAGGCAGATACTGGTTTATATGTATTTAGTTTTCAGAACACCGTTTCATTTCACGGGAAAATATAATTTTAAAATAAAAGGTGCCTGGCCCCTGGCTGGAAATGATGTGACGTGCTCAGGAGCCATTGCTCTAATACTTAGTTTCTCTTGAAATTACCTGTTACCAGGCAGATGGCTGTCTTTTTTCTGTATCCCCATAATTCTTGCCCCTATGGGCATGTCTATCCTCTGACATAATACACATTGTTTTATGTTTCAGTTCATGTACAAAGGAGCAAGCCTCCTCACAGCATTTCATATATATTGTTTCTATTGCTCCTCCTCTGTATTCAGCCTTCCTCTCTATCTCCCTGTTCATACCCTTCAGCCTCCGGTATCCCCTGTCTACTTTCATATCACATGTATACATGTATTCTCTTATTCACGCCATCTTCTCCCTTAAAGCCTTTTTTTTCCTCTATTGTATGTCTCCTGACCACACTCAGACCACAGAAATTCACCATAAACTTGAAAAACTTGGATCTTTTGATAGCTATCTTTTGCAAACAGCTGGTCTTTCAAACCCCATGTGGATGAACCTATGTACTTACATTCAGACACTTCTGAAGTTAGGGCAATGCCGTAGCTTTGTGTTATACAAAACTCTTAATTAATAATTAGTAAAGGGTAAGATATATAACTTCAAAATGCTTTTATATCAAAGGTGCATTGTGACCAAATTGTTTAAGAAAAAAAACAAAACACGAAACTAGGGCTCTCTGCTCTGTATTAAAGGAAGACTCTTACTTGGTTAGGCAAATTGCTGATGTCCTGGTATGCAGTATGTATATGCCCGATGTGGTTGCATTGCTGTGTACTGACAAATGTGTGTTGTGGGGATTGTTTCCAGGGAAGCTCTGGTCTGTTAGAGTCAGGGCAGGGGTGAGCTGGTAACCCTGAACCATCATCCAGCAGTGTGCATGGTGCAGAGGTGATTCTGTGTTCATATGTTGAATTGTGATCATAGCTAACATGAACATGTGAACTGTTGTTGCTCTTCGTAGAAATACCATATAAATATAGGCTTGTATATTTTCTTCCTTCCTTCCTTTTAAATGTAAGGTAGATATGCTGCATTGTTGTTTGCAAGAAAAAGGAGGTGGGGGGGGAAGGAGGGGAAAAGCCATTGACCTTTCTCACTTACTGTTTCCAGATTGTCAGTCACAGTGTGTTCATAAAAGTAAGCTAATTACGGATGTTTTTATCTAGGTAACTTTGTTTCTTAAATGCCTTTGTTGATTCCCAAAAAGAAACAGTGTTTTGTTATAGTTGTTTTTAAGGTATGAGCCCTCCAAGTATAAACTGCTTCAGTGGAATGAATGGGGATTTTAAAGAGCGTTAAGGAGGGTTAGGTGTAAGGAAAGTGCTGAAGCGAGTTCACATATTGATGCTAAGAAATAAACCCGCACGCAGCACACCTTCTCTTTAGCTCTAGTTTAGCCTTTGACTTCTGTCATTACACGAATCAGCTTTGCTGGCCTGACCTGTGCCCCTGAGATAGGTGTTCATTTTAGACGAGAGGTAAGGAAGGACCTCTCTCTGCACTGTGTCCTTGTCCTCTGAGCTAAGGGTGAATAGCGCTGGCATTCTTTCTGTCAGTTTGTCTGTTGGTCATTCCCAACTGAGAAGGATAAAGCTGAGCCTTAGTCTATTTCAAGAGGTGGTTAGGGCTGTCCACCTGAACAACAGGCAACTTCTGAGAAAAACCACTTGTTTTCCTTCTTAACTGACAGTGACAATGTGGCACCTGTCATGTTGTGTGTGATGATGAGAAGCTAGCTGCCCAGGACCCCGATTGTTGCACTATGTGACATATTTAAGGACATACTTGCTGCATTTGCAGCAGCCCTCTGTCTGATTCTCCCTGGGCAGCCCCGCTGTCGCTCATTGTGAGTTAACTGTGATAGACTCAGCTGTGTTCTATTTTGTTTGCTTCATAGTTTCCAGAACTATATATAAATATATTTTTTCAATGGCAAATATTGTAGTTAATGAGTGGTGATCACTCCAGCCTTATTCCTACCATATTGGTTTTAGGGATAGGACTAAAAGTGCCTTTAGAAGAAAAAAATTTAATTTTAAATTGTGTGATTTAGAATGGTGCTGGGGCTCCAGGCTGCAGGCCTGCAGCAGCTGTGTGGGTGAAGTGAGCGGCTTCTCTGGATCAAGCATATACCCCTCATTGTGCTCGTGTCCCTGGTAGGCCTCCTTCATTGCTTACTCATTGTTCTTTGCAATTTTGATTATATTTTGTTCTTCCTGACATTGACTTTTTTTAATAAAATAAAAAATAAATAAATAAATAAATAAATAAATAAATAAATAAATAAAAAAGATATATAACTTCACATCTTAGGGAAAACCACTGATACTGGTGAGGAACTGTCATCTGAAGGACATGGAAGCAATCTGACTTCCCAGTGAGACCATGTAACTTGAGTTATAGTATGAGTGATCTGGGTTATTCTGCAAGGCAAAGATGGGAGAACTGGGCAATGTTCCCTGTTAGGTCCTGTGTTGAAAGAAATCTCACATTCTTAGAACTTTAAGGCATTCCACAGTAAAGTTTAGAGTAGTGTCTCCATTTTTTAAAATACAGCTTATAGTACTTTTATAATACAAACATAATGAGAAGGCACACTTTCTGAGCCTCTTTGCTACTGTTAGCATACCTTCCGTGGAACTTTGTTATCATATGGGCTAGAAGCTCTCGCCATTGGCACTTTTTAGGAGGAATAATTTTCTAGCAATTTTTTTTTGTTTAGTTTGTTAATTTCAGGCTAAAAGGCTCTTAGCCATTGGTGTGGCTTTCATCACGACTTTGTTCTTACTGCATTCTATAAGTGAGCAGCATGCTCATACCTCTCTACCAAATGTTTATCCTCACTAAGAGCCCAGACAGGGGGAAACCTTGGCAGTTTTCACAGTACCCTCTCAGTGATGAGCATATGACTTAGAATGCTTTGATGTACTAAATCCTGGGTGGAATTGAAAGATCCAATCTAATAAAAGTGACAGAGTCAGCTGGTGACAAGGGAGAGCCTCAGAATGTCTTGCTCCATGCCAGGCTGGCCTGAATGACAAGTAGGGCAGTGCCAAAAGCATGTCTGCTCAAGGGACATATACTGTGCTAACACAGGTACAAATGCACACCCAGACATCCATGTACACACAGATACATGCTCACACCTGCATGTGAATGCAGACACATGCATTAACATAGGCATGCAGACACACACCTGTTTGAACACACAGGCATGACCCGCCTTCAGCTGTTTTATTGTTCAGTCTCAGTGTTTATATTTTCTGTAGATGAATGGATTAACTTCTCTAGTCCATTTCCTTCTGACTTCAGTTTCTTGGTGTCTCCATTTTTCTATTTGTCTAGTTTCTTCCCTATTGTTCTTGAATCTACATGTTCATTTGTAAACAAATCATAATAGCACTGCATTATCCCAGTGTCCCCAGGAAGAGTCTCCTTGAAATGGATCCACCAAAAGAGCAAACAGCTGAGTGTAGCATGTCATTACCAGATTCAATGAGACAATCTGTTCTCTCTTCACACATCAAACCATTACACACTTTGATAGATAGGAGTGTGGTGTGAGAGAGTTCTGAGGAGCATGCAGAAGCTCCCCAATAATCCCTCAGTAATCTGCTGGCCAGCTGTCAAAACCAGAACCTCATATGGAAATTATGGTTCCCATATATCCAGAATTATTTCCAAAATGATCATTTTGCATTTTCTTATTTACAGTGATTCCAATACCTGATAAATTTCAGAGGGATTCAAACCACCTGACTGTGACACACCCAACAACAGCAGGCAGTTATGAAGGCTGTGGCCACCCTGGACAACCCACAGATTCCCTGGCTAGAGGATGATGACAGCGCCTGAAACCTGAATACACTTCTGGGTGACATGACTCTGTCCAGACTAAATAGTCATGTCCACCTAATCAGTGTCGTCTGATGTTCACCAGGAGGGCAGTCATCACCACACTTCTGTGAACTGGAATTCTTCCTAACCTGTGACAGATTGGAATTGTTCTGTACAGATCAGACTCGCCTTCACCTCCATAACAAGCTGATTTCCCCCGGCTTTAGTTTATTGTCTCAACAGAGGCAGCGGATACACTTCCAAGGTCCTGGAGGTTTTTAACACTCTTTTCAAATAACTTACCCTGTGCTGTGAGCTCAGCTGAAGCTATCAGGGCATGTTTGCTTTTCTTTCCTTTTCTTCTTCATATTGTTACAACTTTTAAGACAGAATAATTTAAGTGGCTTGGTCTGGTTAGGCTTTTCAGCCAGGAACAGCTTTACAAAGTCTAGGCGTTTTGCCAGAAATCTAAACTTTGCTGAACTATGTTAAAAGGTTAAGCATTTCACAGACCTTAGGTTTCTCCACCCCCACTACTATCCCAGCCTCTGACTTTTCCTTAAATATAAAAAAAAAACAAGGAAAAAGAAAAAAAATATCAGCAAGAACACACTTGTAGCCATGGTAGTGATGAAAACCTAAACAAATGTTGGTCACTTATTTCCCTCATCCAAGGAAACAAGAAAGAAAGAAGAAGAAAGAAAAGAAAAACAAAGAAAGCTGAGAACATAGACTAAGTTTAATCTGTTTTTGATGAAATGGCAGATGCTTTCCATAAAATATCAGTTACAAAAAGTCTTCCTAGTTGTTTATAATAGCATTTTCTGTATTAATAGAAAAGCTTTTCTAAAACTGAGTATCCATGAAAAGATTGGTGACAACCTCTCTAGTCCAGCCTGAACATAAAACTCCCTGGTTATTTGAAAGTTTCCCCACAGAGACTTCCTGCAGTGCTGGAGGGTGTTTAGTCCTAGATGGAATGCTTCCCAGCTTTTTAAAGCCCAGGACCAACAAGGATATTAAAAATGAGGGATTTAAAAAACTATTGCTTCTCATATGTGGTCCCAAGAGGACTGTGGTCCTGAGGGATGGACAGTAGATGACAGTGGGGTGTTGGAAGCTCCTGCATGCTCCTGAGTTCTTCCCCACCACAGTCCCACTTTTCAAAGTCTGGGATGGTTTGATGTGCATCGTTCTGAAGAGGGAACAAACAGTCAAGTGGTTCCCAACTATATTTCATCATGTCCTACACTCATCTGGGGAACACAGGCATCATACAGTGTCCATCACAGTCTGTCCACAAAATACACACTTCCTTGTGTCTGGTGATGATCTCTTGTCTACCTTCCTTTCTTCTGTTACCATTTTCTTCAAAACATTCAAACTAAACACAAGTTCTTACCCTGCTCTATAAAGCCTTGGCTAAACTATTTCCTCTTTTCCTCCCAGTTTCTACCTTTTTCTTACTTTCTTGAAAAAGTGGGAAGTTTAACTACATCTAGAAGCCATTGGCGAGCACACTTTTCCAACATGTGTATCCAACAGGCTCTCTCCTGTGTTAGCTGACAGCTGGCTGTCTCCGTAAGGCTGTCTTCTCCAATACTGGATTTAACACCCTTTCCCTGGCTCCTCAGTTTTCCTTTATCTAATCTCCTTTTGAGATCATCTCCAGGACACTCTATCTAGCTGGTATCTTTTCTGTTAATGTCTTGTTTTCTGACTCCATTCACTGGTCATGAGCAAGGCTCATATCTAGTTTGCTGGTATATGCCAATACCCATAATATCACTTACCGACGAGGAATGAAACAAATACACATAAATGAACACATAAGTGAGACAATAGCTGAAAGCTAGGCATTTATTTCCCATCTAATGGGCTAGGCTTTGGGAGATGGTATTAGGCTCATGTGAGTAAGGCCTTGCAGGGACTGGACATCCTGAGGGACATCTGGGAGTATATCATGAACCTTTAGAAATGAAACCAAAGAAAGCAGAGTTATTTACATATGGAGAGAGTAGGTGTCTTTTCTTGTTTCCAGGCAGATGTTTGTATCTTTGTCATATTTGGGACAATCTCTTCAAAATGACCCATGAGAAGAAATTTTCTTATGCAGAAAATGCTTGATTTGTGTACAGAACATGATTGGGAGGTCTCTGTTAGAGTGTCATCACTTTATAAAGTTTCAAATGCCGTTAGTAACATGAGGCCCTCACTTCTCAGCAAACAGCCAATTCAAATAACTCATACACATAGATCAAAAATTATATTTGCTATCAAAAATCAGAGTCTGAACCAGCCACTTAATAAATCCTTGGCTTCTAAATTGGGTTTCATCTGGAGCCAGGATTAATAGAAAAATCGTGACCAGAAAGGAATGTGAGGTTGGAGCCCTGGGGAGAAGAAGTCCTCAGGGCTGTGAACTGCCTTACTCAGCAGTCCTGGGAGTTTTTCTCCACAGTCAACAGAGTGGGAAGAAAACTGGGAAAAGAACTTGGGTGAGCAAGCAGTTTAAAATATGTTTCACAAGATAATGGAAAGCGTGTATAAGATCACTTCCAAGAGAAAGTAGATAATAGAAAACTTACAGATAAATAAAAAGCCAAGAAGATCAGTTGGTCCTAGTTGTATAAATAATAGGCTTAGAGAGGCAGTGATCTTTGGAGAATGTGATTCCCCAGAGGCAGCCAAAGAAGGAGAGTTTCTCTCTCTCTCTCTCTCTCTCTCTCTCTCTCTCTCTCTCTCTCTCTCTCTCTCTCTCTCTCTCTCTCTCTTTCCTAAGTCAGGGTGTCTCTGTGTAGCCTGGCTGTCCTAAAACTAGCTCTGTAGACCAGGCTGGGTTTGAACTCTCAGGGATCTGCCTCCCGAGTGCTGGGATTAAAGGTGTGAACCACCACCACCCAGCAAAGGGCTTTTCAATAAAATACTGGCCTATTCCTGACCAAAAAAGATGAAAGTGTAAAAATATTGTCATAATAATGATATCTAACTAGGAATTCTTCACAATAAAAAGCATAGAATGAGCACAAGGATTGCCATTCTTGACAAAAAAATATCATGAAAAGAAAAATCCTAGACTTGGTTAAAGAGTGTAATGGTTATATTAGCTTTTGACTTTACAGGATCTGGAATTACCTAGGAAGCAAGCCTCCAGGCACACCTGTTAGGAATTATATTAGTTAAGTTCCCTAGGCTTGGATGTTGAACTGTATTAAAAACTGTATTAAAAAGAGAAAACTAACTGATAACAAGCCTCTCTCTGCCTCTCCCTTTCTTCTTCCTGACTATAGGTGCACCAGCTGCTTCAGGCTCTTCCTGCCTTGATTTCCCCATGTGACAGATGAACCTTGAACAGTGAGCCAACACAAACCCTTTCTCCACTAAGTTACTTTAGTCAGGTTATTATACCACAGAAACAGGAAAAGAAACCAGGACAAGTCATTTGTGTTTTATTTACTTAGGCAATAAGAATTCCTGGATAACATTTTGCTCTGGGAATTGTATTTGGCACTTATACACATAAACTGAAACTTGATTTTAGGAAAATGAGAGAAGTAGCAACCTGCACATAGCTTGAAGTTTCTGTGAAAGTAAAAATTTAAGATTCTTCTGACAATATGATACAGTCCTACCTTGAAGTCATTCAGTGACTCATTCGTTCAACAAATGTTTTCACATTGCATGAGTGAGCAAAGAGTGGGTGAGTGAGCAAAGAGTGAGTGAGCAAAGAGTGAGTGAGTGAGCAAAGAGTGGGTGAGTGAGCAAAGCGTGAGTGAGCAAAGAGTGGGTGAGTGAGCAAAGAGTGAGTGAGCAAAGAGTGGGTGAGTGAGCAAAGAGTGGGTGAGTGAGCAAAGAGTGAGTGAGCAAAGAGTGGGTGAGTGAGCAAAGAGTGAGTGAGCAAAGAGTGGGTGAGT